>PVIH01007453.1:34189-100365 GCA_004025045.1 Sigmodon hispidus | reverse complement strand
ACCTCTCTGGTCAGGGTTCGAATTCGCCCCTCAGAGACCCCTGCAGTTGGTTTGCTCAGTTCACTCAGTTCGGGGTCGCAATAGGGATCCTTGCAGATACCCTCAGCAGCAGCAGGAGCTGTGGGTGTGGCCAGGTGCAGAGTTCAGCTGCCCCCTGCTCCAGAGTGTGCTGGGACGCCGCAGAGAGCACCGGTCCCGGTGGCGGAACCGGAAGCAATCATCTCTCCAAAATTTAAGTGAAATATTTTGTTGTTGTTTTGAAATGGTTTTGCTGGGAGTAGAGTAAAACAATATTACCAGTACTTACTTTAGCAATAAAAAGTCCTCATTTTTAAATATGCTAATATAAGATTGGAATGATTAATATTATATGATAGTGTTGACACAGTTTATTACAGAAGTCTCCAACTGATGTATCTTTTTTCTTCTGCTCTTGAGTAAAAACTGTAATTAACTGAAGTGCTTACTCACCTAGAAAGCTCCATTGCTGTACTGTAGAATTAATATACTCTTGTACATTGTAGATATTTGTCTCTCCTGCTGGTTGAATAAAATGTTGATTGGCCAGAAGGCAGACAGGCAGTATGGATGGGCCTATCAGACCAAGAAAACTCTGGGAAGAGGAAGAAAAGAACAGAGATGCCAGGCAGCTGCAGAGGAAAGAAAATAAGATGCTGCTTTGAGAAAGGGTACTAAGTCACTTGGGTAGTCATGGGTTAGTTTAAAAGTTAAGAATTAACAAGCAATATGCCTGAGCCATAGGCCAAACAGCATGTAATTAATATAAGCTTCCATGTGATTATTTGGGACCAAACAGATGTGGGAAGTCTATTTGGGAGAGATGGTCTGAATTTTGGGGCTAGTCTGGGCCAGAAACCAATTATAAAATTGTTGTAATCAAGATCTACTTCAGATGGGCACTGCTAGTGCATGCCTTTAATCACAACACTCAAGAGGCAGTGGCAGTTAGATCTCTGTGAGTTTGAGGCCAGCCTGGTCTACAAAGATAGTTCTAAGACATCTAGGGCTACACAGAGAAACTTGGAAACAAAAGCAATAGCTTTGTGTTTAATATTTACTCTTGGATTATAATTCCTAGCTTATATGTTTTATATATTAGGAATGGTTAGACAAGTAATAGTTTGATATATGATTGCATGTATTCTAAAGTCCTATGTGTCATGATTATTTTTGATTCAAGTATATCAGTGACATTTTCAGCCATAAATCATTGATTGAAATCTGTACAGACTGTTGTCCTTATAAAACAAATATACATTTAAACACTTTTTATCTGTAGTAAGAAATTTCTGGCCTGGCCTCACTTTGAGACTGAGACCCACAATCTCAAATCATCATACACAGTCTTACTTTAATTACATGCTGTTTGGTCTATGGTTCATGTTTTTTACTTACTAACTCTTTTTTGTCTTTAACTCTTTTTTTATTATATACATCTTTATTTATTATTTGGGGATTTTATATCATGTACTCCATCAAACTCAGTTATCAGTCCTCTCAGTTTCATACCTACTCTTATAATTTAAGTCAACTATATTTCTATTTACATTTAGACAATGGCTTGGTACCTTTTTGCTTAGTGCAGCCTTCTCATTCTGATTTCTATGTATCTCACTGTCCTCTGCTCGTCCTCTTTGCAGAATTTTCTTTGGTTTCCCTGCCTCTACTTCTTGTCTAGCCACTTGACCAATCAGCATTTTATTAAGCCAATATTTACAGTGTACAAAAGCATAATACCACAACATTTCCCTTTTTTTCTTTCAAAAAAAGAACCCCAAATCTAATCTTCATTATGTAGCTTTTTCCCTCACCATTATCAATAATGACTTGTATCCAACACTCCAAACAAAGGCAAACACCTATGATCTATTTTGGGGGAATTTAAGCATAGTAGCAAGACTATTTATTGCTGATTCAGGGTATTGGAAATCTTATGGGGATCCTGAGAAAATCTCAAAATACAGTGAATTCCTGATTGGAGTATTTTGTGAAGTTAGGTCACATCAGTCAGTCTCCATGTAACTATTCTGAATGTAGAGCTCAGAAAAAACTGCAACAGAGATGCTCTGAAATTTTAGATCATCTGAGCCATTCTTTTCAATTTGACATTTTCAGGGATTCTCCTCAACCAAATCCTATTTCTTTAACCTGTAATAAATTTACAGCCTTATATTTTCTGTGGAAATAAAAAAAAAATAAAACATATCCAAAGTAACATATCTTTTGACTTCAATTTTGAAGTCAAGGCATTTACAAAATATATAGATTGGATTAATCCAGCAGCATTTGTAATCAAATGTCTCCTAGCATCTCTTGTTCCTTCCACAGCAGTAAAAAACAACATAACACACAGTATCCAGATTCTCTGTATAATTTCCATTATTATGTGGCTTTTTTTAATTTTATTTCTTTTTGAAGGACTTTATCCTGTTTTATTTCTTTTCTCTTTCAAGCCTATGTATATTTTTAAACACACTATAAACTCTTTAGAGGCTTTTCCCCCCATCTGAACCTGTCTTCACTGTTCATCTTTTCCTGGCTATACTGTTAATCTGTTAAAGCATGGATAAGATTAAAGGCTGAGATATGAAAATTTGCTCCATTCAAACCCTTGGTCTGTGAGAGCTTAGATTCATGGCAATGGTATTGGTAGGAACCATGTTTACCAAATAACTCTGGGTAATTTTAGGGTCCACACTGCCATCAAGTAGAACACTGCTGCCTAATGCTCATAAACCTCATACAAGTGTTTAGCAGCAAGGCCTCTTAAAGGATCCTCAAGGTTTTTGTCTTTAAAACTGAGTCAGGAAGCCCTTCTTAAAGGAGCCATGCTTCTGCTTGCAGCCAGCAAACAAGCCACCTAAGACAATGCTGCTACCAAGAAGTCATGCTTGACACTGTTCCTTTTTTGTCTATATGAGCAGTAACCTTAAATCAGTCATTTGCAGCTTGTGTCTATACTGAGGCTTCTGTGAGACTGCAGGAATATGCCATGTTGCATGTTGCAACTCAAGCTAAACTCCACAAGCCCTACATTTTGTAGGTTGCTCAAGTCTAGCAGACACTATGTACCACAATCTACTTGAAAGACACAACTAGGAAGCTGATTTTGCTCCTTTTATATGCTATAGAATCCTTTTAAAGCTTTGACTTTATGTGGGTGTACATGCGACTCCATGTTGAAACACCATTTGTAGAAAGAAGTTTTTGCCCTAGCCTCACCCCAAGATGTGGACTAGTAGTCCTGAATAAATACACAAAGTCTTATGTTAATTATAAGCTGTTTGGCCTATGTCTCAAGCATATTACTTGCTAACTCTTAAACTAATCTATGATTCTTGTTTTGTCACCTTTTCTCAGAGCAGAATTTTTATCTTCTTTTCTCTGTGTCTCCTGTTGTCTGCCACTCTGTTTTTCTGCTTCCCAGAATTCTCCTAGTCTGCTTGCCCCACATCTACTTCTTGTCTAGCTACTTGATCAATCAGCAATTATTAAACCAATAGGAGTTACAAATATTGACAATGAATAAGCATAATCCCACAGCATTTACCTTTCTCTAAAAATGTGCACAGTGAAGTAAAGTACATTGAAGAACTTCTAAATGAGTATACTTTGTAAAAGGATTAGAATACACTTAAGATATGTGCTACCTATTCTTTGAGGGAGATTTTATTTCAAAAATAAAGTTTAAATAGCAAACAAAGGGAAGGTTAGCATCTTGAGGAGGTGTAATGTTAGCAAATAAAACTCAGAAAAATTGTTAGAAACTATATAAATCTCAAGGTTAACTTAAATAATTTCTAAGCTCTTATATTTGTAGAAAATATTATCATATGTATAATTTATGATATTTATTTTTAATATTTTCTTTTTAAAGATTTACTTATGTGTATCAGTGTTTTGCCTATATAATGTCTGTGGGAATTAACGGATCCCCTGTATCTGGAGTTACAGACAGTTGTAAGCTACAATATGAGCTCTTGGGAATTGAACCTTGTCTTCTTGAAAAGCAGTCAATACTCTGAGGTGGTCAGGCATCTCTCCAGCCCCAGTTTATAGTATTTTTTATGTAGTAAATAAGTATTGGTTCATTATGACTTGGTGACTGGGTGAAACAGAAGTCCTAAAACATGCAGAGATTGACATAAGCTTCTATGGTACAGGCGCATCAGCTCTTAGGAAGAAGCAGCAGATTTGAGCAACCAGGTGCCATTCTATTTCTTACTTGATACATGTTCATAATCATTGTCTTAAACCCTGGAGTCACACAATTTTATTCAAAATTGTGGAAAAGACAATTTTTCTAATAAAAATCAAGGGCTAAAATATCTAGAAACCTAGTGAGAATTTAAAAATAGTAGAATTGCTTCAAAGATTATGAAATGCCAAAGGCAACACATTTAGAGGAGTGCCTACAAATGATGGCTATTATCAATATAACAAAGGTCCCAGAAAGTGATATGGATAGCTTTTTATTGTGTTATGAGAGATGTTTTGCCATATGATATTTGAATACATTAAAAATGAAAGGATATGATAAAAAACTTGAGGAACTTTATTTTGAATGGAACAGAGAATAAGCATTCCCTGGGCTTGATCTAAGTATCATAAGCAAAAGTGAGGCTGAATATGCAATTCTTTACAGCAATTCCTGCGATCCTAACACTTTGAGGTGGAAGCAGAAAGACCATGAATTTAAAGTCAGCCTGAGCAATATAAGACTCAGTCACAAATGCTAAAACAGAAATAGAAATGTAAATGATTGATAGAAAATGGGATATGCAAAATAAGGATTTTAGAAGCACAAGTCCCGGTCACACATGGCCTCATGAGAGGTGGTAGGAGTAGATACTATAAAATAGTGGGGTTTGGCAAAATGTGCAAGGTATTGTGTAACATGTCGGAGGTGGAACTAGTTAGAAATCAATTGCCCACATCTAGGCACAGAACGATACTGACTGCACTAAACAGATGGTGGAAGAAATGATGAAAAATTGAATTTTGGATACATTTTCAAATTGATATTGATGGACTTGAATGATTGATTCTATGTGGGATGGAAGAGAGAATTAAGTAATAAAACGTTGAAGATTTAGGTCTGGGCAACAGCAGAAGTAGTTTACTGAGAGAAAAAAAGTATGGAGAAGAAAGATTGATGGAATGGAGCTTGCAGTCTCAGTTTCAATATCTTGCCACACACCAAATTGAAAGGTTAGCTTCACTCTAAATGTTAACTGTGAGTCAATAGTTTTAATGTAATCATCATTGTGTTAAATGTCAATGATTTCAGTTAATTTTTTTATGTAGAAATACTCCTGTTCTGAATTTTCATATAACTTTATATTGAATCACAGTTTCAAGAGTTCAGGGTGGTAAAGGCTTTGCCAAGCCTTTAAAAACTACATCAAAACCAAATCTATGTACTGGTAAGCAGTAATCACACAGTTAAATAAAAAAATCTATCATATCTAGATTCACTAGCTGTTTTAATACTAATGACAGGCCAGATGATATTTGAAAACCTGTTTTTCAAAGACAAGAAGTATCTTTTACTGTTTAGGAGACTACTTAAAACTTCTTAAATGTCAAATGATTTTATTAGTTTTCATGTAATTAATATTCTATTGAGAGTTTCAAAAGATAAATACCATTATTCTTTTGATAGTTGTATTAAAGATAGGTCAACATATTTTATCTTACGTCACATATTTAAGGTGTATAGCAAATTCCAAAATTTACTTCTAGTATAGCAAAGATATATTCTGAATTTTAAAATGCATAATATACATAATGATTATATTCTCTTCTTCTTTTCACTCTCCAGCAATATGACAAACTTAATTGTGCAGTTTCCTATCTAAAACTTCAATCATGTATTATGTTTCTATTACAAAATTTAATTCCACTAAATCATGATGATGTTCTCCAAAGTAGGTAAATGCATTGTGCCTGTTTATAAGATAGAGTCATCATAATCAGAATAGTATTAGGATTCACCACTGCCAATAATTATCTCTATAGTATTATAACAGACATTTCTTCCTGGATTAATTCTCCTGATAAAAAAAATGAGAAATCTTCATAGCTTTCCTTGGGAATGTACTGGGATGTTATATATAAGCAGTAGAGGTTCATTCTGAAGAAGCAAGAAACATTCAAATGAATGTTCACATTCTCCACCCATGTTCTTACTTACATTACCATCAACACTACTAAGTTGTTTGAAGAACTTGTTCCACTCATAGTGTTTTTAACACTGGAAATCAATTTAGTGACTCAGTCTTATATGTGACAATCACAAGAGTAAGTATGAAAATGTTTTAATAAAGAGAATCTTCAAATACTAAAACCAAACATAATTGTCCTGTGATAAAAACGGAATCTTCAGATCTTTCAATCCAGTAAAATACAATAGTCTTAAGTTTAGGCTCACACAAAAGTGTTAGGAATGCATGTCTAGTCTGAGTTACACAGAAATATTTGTCTCCAAACAAATGTCAAACAAGCATGGAAAGTACATATTTTACATGAATTTTGTTAATATTTGTTTGAGAAGTTTCTATGTTCCCTTGACAATAGGTATGATTAACTGGGGGAAAGTTGGATAGCCTTTATTAAGTGATCACAGATTTCTAACCTTCTGGTAATAAAGAAGGCATCAGACAAAATATGTGTATTTCTTACTAAGACTGGTCTTTTATTTAGTAACCGTTTTTTTTAAAATTATATTCAATTATTTCTGTTAAAGAGAGTCCCAACAATAAGGATATGAAAATAAACTTCAGGAGCATATAGATACACTCACTCTGGTTGACAAGGACAGGAGCCACTGTGACGTTTGAGAAACCAACAACCAGCTCACAGCATGGTGATACTCATTGAAACTAAATGAATCATATTTAGAAGCAATTGAAATGGATTGGATTTAGTTGTCATTTTCCTCTTAGGTTAATGGAAAGTAATATGATTCAGCACACTGATAAAGGAGATTAGTCATCACAAGTGCACTTTTAAAAATAGGTGAATATGATATCTCAATATTTCATGTAAAGTTTCTATAAATATGCTTATTGTTTTTCTGGGGCCTGTAATAGCTTTTCTGTATTACCATACTTCAGGAGTGCCTGAAGTAAATTTTTATGACCTACTTATAAACTCCTAAAAGAAGGATTTAGAGTGGAAAGATGATGAGACATTTAGTATCAGCACTTAAATAGGTCCTTTTGAGGCCCATATTTGTTTGAAAATAGTAACAGTAGTTAGCCTTTCTCCCAGAGGTATATTTTCTTTAGCTACATGCCTCAAAGTACACCTAATTCCAACAATGTTCTGTATGCCTTTTCAATGTCAGTATTAAATATTGCTCCTCTTTTTCCTCCTAGTCCTATCTGAGAACTTTTAAGAACTATTCCCAATAAAATGTCTATAGAAATTGTATTTTTTTTCTGGATTGAGTGAATGTTTTCCATTGATTAAGGATGTAAGACAACACATTTCCTTCTTGGAAATGAGAAATTCTAGAAGTGACCAAAGATATTAACTTACTTTATAGCAAGATTATCTGCCTTATTAAAACATTAAACTAAGGTTATCATTAATTAGAATAAGCAAATACTTTTTTATAATACCACATTGGTTAGTATGAGTTTTCTAAATAAATTATTTTAATTCTTAGTAAAATTATGAGTTGTGTGGTCTTTATGGTTCTCACTCTTCATCAGTTAGAAATGATGAAAATCTTTTTGTTTGCAATGAAACATCTGGTAAAAATGGTGAGTACATGTCTTGGGTGTTCTGAATACCCAACGCTCTGTTCTTTTGAACAGCAGTAATGTTTAGGACACAATGTAACTGTTCATGACTGAATTCTCAGTTCTACAAACACTCATTTTAAATAATAAAATGAGCAAATTTATAAAGTAAGTTTTTTTTTTAGATTTCTCATCAGCCAGAGAATATTTAATTAATTAATGTATTAATGTTTCGATTAAGTGAATCAGCATCTCAGTGTAGATTTCAGGTATAAAATTCCTGAAGCTGAGTAGCAGTGCATGTGTGCAATTCTGTCCAGAGGAACCAAAGCCTCAGGCTGTATATGCTGAACTCAGTAGTGTTAGGTTTTTGCACGTGGTGCATGAATGGAATCTCAACACCAGGAGTATCACATGAGAGTTTATTAAAGCAGCAGGCAGAGGTAGGGAAGATGGAGGCAGGCAGAGAGAGAAGAAGATGGAGGGGACTTGTGTGAGCCCTTTCTTTAAAAGGGTGGGTGTGCCCATGTTTGCATCGCCACACCCAGGGGCATGGTTGACTCTGTTACATTCCAGGTGAACGCAAGCTCCCGGTGTTGAGATTGCATTCAAGCACCACGTGCAAAAACCTAACAAGTAGGAGACAAGGAGGATTTGGAGTCCTCAGCTCCTCCCAATATACATTTATCACTGCGTAGCCAATACAAACAGTCCTGAAAGATATTTCAATTAAAGTAACACAAAACTTGAACGTTAATTAATATCAATGAATAGAAACTACAAGCCTACTTCTTTCTAAAGTAATTTTTTTTAAACTTTATTTATTTATTTATTTGCCTTGGTGTTTTGCCTGGAGCTGGAACTACAGACAGTTGTTAGCTGCCATGTGGGTGCTGGGAATTGAACCCGGGTCCTCTGGAAGAGCAGACAGTGCTCTTAACTGCTAAGCCATCTCTCCAGCCCCACTAAAGTAATTTTTATAGAAATGCTGTTGACAGATAAATTAAAACAAATGGCACAATCTTTCTGTAAATTATCATTAAAGGACTGAGGACCAAAAAGATTTGTAAGATTAGAACATACCTTGCTGGGGAAAAGATGGGGGAGATGTGGAGAAGAGAGAGTGACTGGAGGGGGTGGGAGGAGTAAGGGACCTTGAACAAGGATATATACGGATAGAAAATGTGACTTTATTCATAATAAAAAACCAAAAAGCAAAAGAACATATATTTTATCAATGCTATGTTGAAAACACCACCATCTATACTCAAATTTAATCAAGATTTTTTCTATGAAATTTCATAAAGTCCTTTATTTTCTTTTATTTGATTAAAATACTTTTCTTTAAAAATTAGAGTTTTCCATGCCTAGACCTTCATTTTAGTTAGAACTTTTCTAAATACTAACATAAAGTATAGGACTGATATTTGGCCCTTTGATGTTTCAAGTCTGATGTATTTAATAAATCAGATATACCTGACAATTAAAAGTACTTCAAGACACACTTAAACTACTGAGGAAGTTAGAGCCTATCCTCATGTCCAAACACCAACCACATTCTATGGCCACTTTGCTCTTTGACTAATGGTCAAATATATTTCCCTTCAGAAGCCAATGGAAAATGGTGAGAAACACAATGACTCAGAGATCACAGATCTCATATTTACCAAGTGAGATGAAGGCTTTGTATAATATTTAGGTCTCATTTTCACATAATTTATAATTTCATAGTGAGCATTATATAGAGGTAACTAGGATATTGGACAACTGTATGACTAAACAAACTACTTACTGGTTTTTTTCTGCTCATGATTACATTATTATCTGCTGGAGACCTTGAATTTCATTCTGATGAATTTTTTTGTGCTAAATATTTTTTGAGATATATATATATATGAGAGGAGAGGAGAGGAGAGGAGAGGAGAGGAGAGAGAGAGAGAGAGAGAGAGAGAGAGAGAGAGAGAGAGAGAGAGAGAAATTCCACTGAATCCATTGAGTGTTGCTCCTGTGTTGGTGGTCTAGGGCTGACCACTTTGAATTACATAACCTATCAAACCTATCAGAGTGTTGGTCACTGGAGACAATATTTTTCATTTTGCAGCAATGATTAACTGGATGCAGACTTTCATCTAGGAGTGGTACCATTTGAGATATCCCCCATCCTTGTTGTTTTGACAACTGATACTATTTATGCAGATCTTGTTTAGATAAACGAATTGTTGAGATTTTTTTCCTTCTTTATTTTGTATTTATCAAAAAACAACACAGTAAAAAGAATTTAAAATGTGGAAGAGTTAACAATAACTATACAGAGGATAAGAATCATAAGCATGGCTTATCAAGGGTGGAAATACAAATAAGATTGCTACACATATATTTTCTTTGTGTTCATCTTTCCCTCTGAATTTTTTTTTCTATCCCTGTATATCCTTATTCAAGGTCTCTTCCCCCTCCCAACACATCTGGTCATTTTTCTTCTCTGAAACTCCCCATCCCCTCCCTGGGCAGGGAGCAGACAGTCCTATGGTCCCACTGACCCAATAATGCTTAGATCAGTTTCCACTTCTGGCCAAATCCAGTTCTTTCCCCTCTCCCTCAAGAGTGAGTCAGGTGTTCCTATAGTTGGACTGGGGTTTGAAGGGTCAGTCCAGGGTGTTTCTGATCCCAAGCTGTTCGGTGGTTGTGGTTTGCCGCTTGGGCATGTTTGGCTTTTTTTCTTGTTTGTTTGTTTAGAGACCACTAGTGAGTGAGTACATCCCCTGCTTATCTCTCTGAGTTTGTGACTAGAACAGCTCATGTGTCTTAAATAGAAGACATTATTTAAAACAAATGTCCTACAGTTTTTCTATTCCTCTCTACTGAGAAGTTGCCTGAGCAGGAGGTATGGGGTGACATCATAAATGTACCATTGAGGTTGTGCACCCCATGTTTTGTTATACTCTGTGTTTTGATCAGTTTTGTAGATTTTTTAAAAGTAGCTTTTATCTTTTGTAAAATGAAGCATCTTCCATGAGAGGTGAGAGCTCCACAAGCTAAATATTTAGAATACAGTTAGAAACTACATCCTGACTGAGAAAAGTGGCAGCAGTCAATTCTCTAGGATCAATGAGCTCACCAGCCATGCATACCAGGCATTCATTCTCTTCTCTTGAGCAAGCGTAATCTAACTAAACTCCCCAGCCTTGAATTAATTTAATAATGTTTCAACGCTACCATGGAACCTTCCTAGAACAGTCCTTCAGATAACGGTCTACATCCAAAGTGCCAAAGAAGAAGCCTGTCTGTGGTGCACTTTGAATTATCTACTGGAATTAATACCAAGATAAGTATGCTGTGTGCAAATTATCAGAAACAACTTATTATATACCCAAATATTTGTATTATGGTACAGATATTTAAGCAAAATGGAACTGGAAATCATTGCTTGGAAGAGTCCTTTAATTGTGTAACATATCTATAATCATTTTGAATGGTATTTACTAATGTTTTCTGCTTAGGTTCAAGAATACTTTTCATAGAAGAGATTAAAAGTGAAATTGTTTGGATATATCTGAAGGACTATATCCTGAAGCAGAGAATTTCTCAAAACTCTGACACAGCACTTGACAATCAAAATGTTCATAGTTCACGTCAATATTGGAAGAAAGCCGAATCTTGTGTTTTAGGTTTTTTTTTAAAATTCTTTTATGTAAACATTAAAAATTCTTATTTAGTCTTTCGCTTTTCATTTCTTATGTAGTATATATATACCGCATTTCAAAGCAATCTTTAAACAAACATTTTGAAACTGTGAAATTAGTTGCAACTGTAATACATTTAAAATGTAGAACCCTAAATTATCTAAGGGAAATGATGTTTACAAAGCACTTAGTTATTCTTGGAACACATAGTGGCAGAGAGAAATAAAATGTCAACCTAGAGGTCACAAGATAATTGACTAGAAAAGAAACATTGTAATATCATTGTTGTCTTATTCCTTTCCATAGTATGTGTCTAACCATAAATCAGCAGCAAACATAGGAGCTGTTAGTATTTGGAAGCATCAGGGCACCTATGTCAGGGGGAATATAGTCTAACAAGTGATGTATAGTGAGGGGAATGGACTTACCCATTGAAACTATTGGACACAGTTTGAGGGTTTTCATAGGACCAGCATACAAAGGAAATGTTTTTTGATTTCACTTGGCGTGCTTGCTAAAGCAGACAAAAAGCTCCTACTTAGCTATCAGACACAGGGTTTGGTCTCATCTCTTCCAGGGACAAAGGAGAGTGTCATTAGTTGTCACAAGCTTCACTTATATACTTAAAGCATTTTCCTGTATTATCTGCTAGTCTCAAAAAATATAAAAAGATGTGAACTAAGTGAAAACTTATTTAGTCTAAGTGTCTAAGTCATGATGTTATCAGAGCTTTTGACTGCAGCTCTCTACATAATGGACAAAATCTCCAGATATATCTTGATTGACTACTTGTGCAAATAAGTTTAGTGGAAGGTTTTTAAGCCAATGGTAAGCCTGTGGCCAGGACACATCACAGAAAGAATTTTGGAGGCATCTATTTTACACACTACCTATACTTTGCAAATTGAAAAACAGCAATCTCTCTTTTTTTAAAGATTTATTTATTTACTATGCATACAGTTTTACAGAAGAGGGCACCAGACCTCATCATAGAAGGTTGTGAGCCACCATGTGGTTTTGCTGGGAATTGAACTCAGGTCCTCTGGAAGAACAGTCAGTGCTCTTAACCTCTGAGCCATCTCTCCAGCCCCAACAGCAATCTCTTTTACCTTCTAAAAGTTTAGAATTTATTTCTATAATACAAAGTATGTTCAAGAAGCAACATTACAGACTTTTATTCACTTCTATAAAATAAAATGAAAGCAAATTCTAATTAAAAATACATATATATATATCATTTGATTCAAAGTTAGTCATTGCTTTGATGCATAAGGCCAAACTAATTTTAGTATAAACCAGAAAATAGATTTATTTATGGGATTCAGAAATATCTTTATATATAATCACTTTGTATATTATGTGCATTATGTTGTAAGCATTTTAGCCTGTTTACTTTTCCAATTACATATTTGATTTCTAGCTCTGTTATTTTTTATTGAATGTTTAATTTTTTCTTTAAGCATAGATGACATCAAGAAGTCTCAAAATCATTATCTACTTTCATCAAAGTGTCTAAATTTTATACAGCTGTTAGAAATATGGATGCACAAGATTAGGTTTTAATAGAGAAGTTACATTGGAGATAATGTCAACTGATTCAGCTTGTCAGAAATGTTAAGTGGACTTCACACATCCCCATGGCTGCTGAATGTCATTTCACAGCTCTGCCAACCCACTTAGTCGTCAGTCAAGCAGTGTGTGGCACTTTATTCCATCTACAGAAACCTGCAATAAAAAGTCCTGATGGCACCATGTTAAACAGACACCAAAGATTAAATCAATATTTTTTCTTCTTGATATCTTTCATTTTCTTTTGGAAATTACAAAATGTTGATGTTGCAAGAGCCTTACAGATGAGACAAGGAAGCTCTTTAAATTATCATTGTACAAAGCTAAAATACCAGTGAATTAAATAGCATTTTGCTTTATTATTGGCAGAGATAATACCAATCTTGTGACTGCCAGAGGACTTTTTTTTAAAGCCACCATATTACAAATGCTATTATTAATGAGCATATACACTATCAGGCATATTCTCTGGGAAAATTTGTGTCCCACATAATAATTTAAATGGTGTCCCTAATGCCATAGGGATCTTTTCATCTCGGGGTGAAATAGTTTAACTGTTGGAATAAATTACATCACCCCCAAAGCCTGCTTGGTAACCTTTGTTAAACCGTTCTTACTGCCTTCAGATTGGGTACTCTTTCTTTCTTCTGCTGTGTGCCTTCTTCATCACTCCGAGTGACTGTTCATGTTCTGAGCTACAGGCATGTAGAAAGGATAAATATTTTACTCTAATTAATTTACTTTGTCATCATATGCATATGCAATCAATAAATTTTTGCATCTCCTTTTAGAAATCACTCTTTCTCTTTTGAATTTTTAAACTAGCTTTATTATTTTGACAATTTTAGCCCTGTATATAATGCACTCTGATCACCCTTATTCTCTCAAGCCCTCTTGTTTTCCTGTGTCCCTTCTCAATCATCCCATTGTCACACAAGTGCCTGCCAATCTCCTGTATGACTCAGTTTTGTTTTTCTTTAGAGACCATTGAGTTTAATCAGGCTTGAGAGCATGGGTGTAACATCACCCACTGGACCGTAAAAGACTCACTATGCCAAAACTGATACTCCTCCCCTAACACTCATCATAGTCCCTGGTTCTCCAGAGAGTTTTTCCCCATCAATGATTGAAGGTTTGAATGCCTACTCTTATGCAGGCCCAATACAGGCTATCACAGTGCTTTGAGTTCAAAATTGTAATGGTCATGTCTTATCTGACACATAGTGTTCTATAGCATTCCTCATCATCATCTGTTTCTTAATGCTCATGCCTCATTCTCTTCCACATTGTTTCCTAAACCTTAGAGGGGTTAATTTAGCTTTCTCCTATAGGATTTAGCACTGAACAGTCATTTATTCTTAGCATCTTAGGAAACCATAGGTTCTTAATTAACTACCACTCATTGCAAAAATTCTCTGATCAAGGCTAAGAGTAGTACCTGTCTATGAATATAAACAAAAATATTTACAAAAACTTTTGACAAAAAGTTCATTTAACAAAATAACAACAGTAGGTTTCTTCCCATACATGGCATTTGACAAGGTTTATAGAGAGTACCCATCATGAATTCCCTCCTGTAATTATTAATCAATGGTTACTCCCATAACAGTAATTCTACTGCTTCACCAGTGGGCACACCTTGCCTGGCAGGTTGGTAAAGTAGCAAGCAAAGCCCTCTATAGGTAAGGTACTGATAATTTTCTCCCCAGCTGCGCACAATACCTTCTGCCACTTAAAAACCTATCCACCAAGGATGAGACTCCAGCTCATGTCTTGATTTATTTATTTATATCCTACAACCAACAATAGGCCTCTAGCATCAAGTTCTCATAGGTTACCAACTTCTTTTCCTAAATGAATTCTGAAAGATCATAACCCTAGGTCCTATATGTTGAAAATAGACTGAATATTGTTTTAATAAATACTAGGGTCTCTAAAACATTGAACTGGATTAATATAGAGTTAGCCTTTGATTTGTGAAGTGAAATTCCTGTTCCTTAATTGTTCATTACACTTCCAGCAAAAGCAGTCTCCTAATTTTCTCACATGTGCCTTCTTTCTGAATTTAGTCTGACCATATCTTTCCAGAGAAGAGCTAATGACTTCCTTTTTATAGAAAGTATCCTAATCATCTGCTTTCCCACCATATCTTCCTGTTGTAGAACTATTCTGTTTGCAATTTGAAATCTCATTCTACCATTGTCTCTTTTTCTGTATGTTGCTTGTTTCATAACAAGTCTGTTTCTCTTTTCTTCCTTTCTATTGCCAAGTGTTAAGGCAACAGCATTATAGTGGAAATTTATCAAGTATATTTGAATTGTTCAATGTTTATAGATTTCTGTTCTCACTTTCTCCACCTACCCTGTATGTGTGTGTGTGTGTCTGTGTGTGTATGCTATTATTAATGAGAATATACACTATCAGGCATATTCTCAGGCATGACCTAAATACATAAATGCCTACCTTTTTACCTGATTCTTTCATATGTACATGTAAACAAAACTATGTCAATAAAGCACATATTTTATCTGACCTGGTTGACTTGGAATATCAGTACATTCCTACTAAATAACTTCACTCATTTTTTTACATTGTTGTTACATGCTCATACACTGTTTGAGTCTTACACATGAAGTCAATACCCTCTTATTTTACTTTTATAGTTTACTTTTACATTTTAGTTAACAGCTTCATACACTGTAAACCTTATTTATATTATATCAATTCTAAGAAGAAAAGAGAGATTAGGAGAACGATGACATACTAAACAGGTCTCATCTGCAGAATAGGGATCATGCTAAGATAAGCATCATCTACTGTGTCAGTTCTGCTACAGTGAAGTGGGATGGCTATTCTGATACTATAGAGAAAGGTTAAGATTCATAGTAAAAAGCACTGAGATTTTGGTAACAAAGCAAGCAATGTATCAACGATTTGAACCTAAACTCTGATTGCAAAAAAACATTAAATAGTAGCCCTTCATCATAATTGGTGTTCTCAAATGTTCTATGATGATTTTGTAATAATCTATGGGTCAATGCCTTTCTCAGAACCATCCCAATTACAATAAGGAATAGCACCTTTATAATTTGAACATATATTTGTTTTAGTAATTTTCTGTATATCCCAGCAAAAGTTAAATCTGATTATTTATTTCAGCTATCTAGACTTCTGTTATTTATATTTTTGGTATAATTTCTTTAATTTAAATAAAGTAAGCTGACCTCTTCATAGGACTTATAGCATGTGCCTCTTAATTTGTAAATATTTACTTATGCTAGAATCTTTTCTTGTATTACTTTGAATTGTTTAATTTATCAGCACTTATATGTTTGTTTTTACCATTATAATCATCTTAACCCTTTTATATGCCAAGTTTATTCAATCACAATTTTTACTGTTTGATAATTAACATCAAAAAATTTTAACGATGGATAAATGTTAACTAATTCTTAAAGAAATGTGCTTGAAAATATAAACATAGTTGGTTATATAAGTGAATGTAAATGAAATCTATTTTAGATGTTCCTTACTGCATAAAACTGTCTTGGAGATAGGAATAGCAAAAGGTTTTGGAAATAGAAAGAATGTACACATGAAAGAAATTTGGATCAAAATGAATAGAAAGTTTTATAGCACTAGACTTTATAAAAATATGCAGTTTTGTTATAAATTTTAAAATATGCTAATTAATCTGAAGAAAAATATAGGATGATTGTATGTAAACAATAATGATAGAAAGAAAAGTTTAGAAAACTGATGGAAGAAAATATGAGAGGCTTTGAAACTTGAGTGTTAATGAAGATTTTGTTTTTAACCTTTTTAAATTACTCTTAATCCAATGATTATTGAGTATCAAACAAAATTAAATTTGAACCCTTAAATTTTAAATATTAAGAAAGCATTTAATTAGAAAAATATGATAATGAAATAGGCTAAGTTTAGTAATTTTTCATTAAATTTCGAGGTTGTTACATATGCCCTGCAAGGATATTTGCCCTCACCTCCATATGCAAATTATTCAAATTCTTTTCATTTTCTGAAAACTCAAGTAATATTAATACTGTAATCAATTTTATTTGATCAAATGATTGCTTTCTCCCACCATCTTTTTATAATCTAAGAAATTTCTAGCCTCAGTTCTGTTGCATAACAGCAGAGAATCACTTGACTATTTGCTTATTAATCTAAGGTACTTCCTTATTTCTCTCAGATCTCATAATTATTAGCCCAGCAGTAGTCCTTTCTCCTGAGCTGATACTTGGTGCCTATTGCTGCCACTCTAGAGCCCTTAGAGACTAAGATTTCAGCTATGTAACTACTTACAAAACTGTGAAAGAGGTTCTGCTTGCTTTATCAGGAACCATCAGTTATTTCTTTATAATTTTCTATCTGTGGTAGTGTGTATTTTTCGGGCCCTCCACAGGTAAGATCCTCATGATTAATAATACTATCAATAATTAATAGTAAACCTCTTTCAAATGAGTCTTCTGAATTCAGTGCTTTAGAACCCGTTTTAATCTTTCTCTGGCTTTATGTGGGTGTATGTGACCCACATTGGTGTACAATTTGTAATATGAAGTTTCTAGCCTGGCTTTTCTGGCCTACTCCAGAAGTTTGGACCCACTCTGAGCCCTACTGTGGCTAGCCTCAAATAATCACACAAAGGCTTATATTAATTTTATGCTGGTTGGTCTAGCTCAGACATATTGTTAGCTAGCTCTTTCATATTATTTCAGTCTATTTCCATTAATCTCTTTAGCCTTGTGGCTTAGTACCTTTTCTCAGAGCTGCATTTCAACTTCCTTCCTCTTTGTCTCCTGGTGTCTCATCTGGCATCTCTCTGGTGTCTCTACTCTGTTCTTCCTGTTCCCAGAGTTTTCTTAGTCTACTAACCCCATCCACACTTCCTGTCTGCCTTCTGGCCAATCAGCTTTTTATTTAACTAGTAGGAGGGACAGATATTCACAATGGACCAGAACATAATCCCACCACAAAAAATTAGCTATTCAACCTCCTTGGTCAGTGGCTAGTTTTACAAATCTCACTAAGCACATTGGCTTCTGTATGACATGATGAAGTTCACAGAATTTCCAAAGTGACTCTCTTCATAAGAAATTTTACTTGTGCTTTGGCAGAGACAACTAGATGTCTAATAGACTGAAAAAAAGTGTATTCAGGGGGACACTGACATGATGTACTCTCGCCTTTATATAAGGAGAAGGGAAGATCTAACTGCTGAGTGAGCTAACACAGCTTAGATGAAGATTCCAGGGAATGATTTCAGAGGATCATAAGCTTGATGCTAGAGCTCAGAAGGGTTTCTGGTTTCAGGAATAGCCCTCATCAAAGGCCAAAGCATGCTAGGGCAATGGGAAGATAAAGGACAGAGTAGTCACATGTAAATAGTTTCCAATGTCTTTACTTGAGAAGTTTGCTTCCTTTTTGAAAACTAATGGATATAGTGGGACACTAATTAGGGTTCCCTAAGAGTTCTCCAAGTAGAGTCTCAAGGAGATGATCCAGATTGGCAGAAAGCAGCATAAATTGATTTGATCACTAAAAGGTCTTGCATTTGGGGCTGTTTTGAAAGTGGAAAATGGTTCCCCAAAGAAAACATATATCACAGGAGAATGAGAGGAAGAGAAGATAAAGAAAATTGAATGTCCGTCACTGATCAATTATTTAGAATCAATTATGGTTTGCTAGGGAAAGCTTGCTGTGCCAAAACAAACTCAAGTAAGCATGAGGATTAATTACTCTCCTGCTTGTACAGGACTGGGGGAAGAAGAAGATAGGATTTGCCAGCAGACCTGTACTGCTCTCTGGGCACAGAAAATAATTCTGATACAAGGAGGAATTCCACCAAGCTTCTTGATACCAAAGAAGGAGTCTTAATTTAATTGTAAAGATAAGAATATCAGAGTTTGTAATTTCTTTCAACAGATACCACCAATGTTAGTCAGGTTCTCCAGAAAAGCAAATTGAATGAATTATCCTCATCCAAAAGCTTTGTATTTATTGGACTTGATTCCAAAACTACTTAGAATACACATGTGTGAGAGGCTTTAGGAGATACTTCACTGGTGAAGGGCTTACCAGAGTATCAAGAGGGCCTCATTTCCTCCTTAGAACCTACATTTTAACAAGTCAGATATGGTTATATGTGCATGTAATTTCAGTGCTGGAGAGGCAAGATGAGTAGATGCCTGGGGCTCACTAGCCAGCCAACATAGATTATTCAGAGAGCTCCAGGACAGTGAGAGACCATGCCTAAAGGAACAAATTGCATTCATGTCCACCTACACACACATATGTACTTGCACACACAGTGACATGCACGCATACACACATGCAGCTCTGGTAAATATATACAAGCTTTAAAATTATTTATTTGAAATATAATATTATAACTATTTCCACCATGTTATACATTATTATTAATATAGAGATTTTTAATTACATAGATGGATGGGCATAAAATGCAGATACAATTCCATTTTATATAGAAATTAAGCATACACAGATTTTTTATATTGACCTGGGATTCTATAATGATATGTTGAGTACTGCTATATGTATACTATATGATATAATCTTTCTAGTTAAAGATTTATCAAGTATATAAAACATTGTTTTTATACAAGGTATGTCTGCTATTTGACCAAACACTTAGACATCTTACTTTTAGTAACTGATAGATGTAATAAACCATCCATACTCATTGAACCTGTTCAGTGCCTAGGTCTGGTGTTATGAATAAGAACTCTTAAATTTTGATGAATATTTTACACATTCTTTTAATTATAAACTACATAGAGTCACAACATTACTGCCATTGAAATAGGGAAGAATATTTAATAAAACTATGTTAATGAGAAAACTGATTTAGCAAATATATAATTTTTGAGGAACAGTCAGAAACACCACTGAACTAACAAAGAAGTAACAACTATGATTCTAAATTTTATCTTGTAGCCAATATCTAATGCTATAGATAACTTATTGACAGTAAGTAAAAATCATAAAAAACAAATTTAATAAGGTAATATAGAAGAAGAATTTGGTATTAATGTTAAGCAGGAGCATAAGTTTTATCATAAAATTAGAGTTATTAAGTGTTTTGGTATAGTAGTTTTAATTTATCTTTAAATGTTTTATTTTAGAGAAATAGTCATGACATTTCAATCACAAAATTACACTGATTTTTAATGTGGAAAACAAACATTGGCTATCATAGAAGAAGTAAAATGAATGAAAATGTTTGTGGAATCTCTGCTGAGTAAGGAGAAAATAAACAGTGATGATTAATTCTTTCCAAATAATCTGTGGCACCTGTTACCTTCTCATTGAGGAATATTTATAATTCTTCCTCCCATATATACCCTCAATCAATAATGACAATGATTCTTATTGGTTGAAAAGTGTAGGGGAGGATACACAATAGTGCATTGTGTTACTTTTTCTTAACAGAATTTCTACCTCAGAGCAAAACTTTTTTATACATAGACTCATACATAAAGAAATATTAAGATATGGGAGAGTATCTGTTATTCTCATTTGACTATCAATGACTGACGTACCTTTAAGCTGGCAGAGATGAAAAGATCTCTTATTTTCAGAGGGTGAATTAGTTAACTATAATACTAAAGGGGACAGTGGTGCCAGCAATTAGAAAGACTAAAATAGTATCCTTTTGCTCACATGATTATGCATGAGTTAATGAAGCACCGACTCCTCCAAGATAGCTGAGTAAAGGAAAGAATGATCCTTTGCCAGTAAAAATCTCATCAGGTGATGGCCTTGACGGAACATCCCAGCATCCCTGTCAGACAGAGCTGCTGTAAACAAGCTGCTGATGGGACAATGACAATAATTAACACAGTGCTAATGGGATATGGAGCATCACAGTTATTTTTTCAGCTACAGTGAACTGACTGAATGCCAAGCATTGCACATGGCTTAACCTTATAACAGGTTTCTTTTCTGTTTACTGTGGTGATGCTGGCTCTCTAGAGTTACAAATCACAGAGAAGTTCAGACTCATGAGATACTTAGTTCTGAAAATCCAATGACTACATTCTCGTTACTATAAAATAAAAGTGGAAAAATTAGCTTAATCTGGACATTGTTTAGATAAAACTATGGCATTTTGGAATTACACAGTGAAAGACATTTGGGGTTATAACTGTAATGGCTAGGAAGATTTGAACCAAAAGTTAAATCATCAGAGACGAAGGATTTCGTTAGAGATGCTCATTAATATCATCAGGGGTGCTGCCACTCCAACTCTGTAAATAAGCATATTCAGGGGTCACTTTTAAAAAGAGAGTATCACATATCTGGTGCAGGATAGCAGATTAAACTGGGAGGCAATCGGGGACAGCTTGGAACATAGATATATGTTTATCTCTGGAACTCATGCTAACATGCTTAGACTATACTTTTTTTCAACTGTACACCCAAGGGTTTTGTCTGTCTTCACCTTTCTACTTTTCAATGAGATGTTTATTGAACATACAAATTCCCCCTTAAGACACATTTTCGGCTTAATAAATTGCATCTTCCAAAAGGAACAAACATGGTATGTCTAGACAAAATTCTTTTTTGCTTCAGCTTCTCTGCTTGAACTCAAATCAAAGAAAATAGCTGCATTACATAAAACATATTCACTTGTGGAAAGGGAAATGTTTTGATCTCTATTAAATACTAGAAATTTTAAAAAAAAGTTTGAATGTACTCTAAAAAGTGAAATTATTTTTACCATCTTGAATGACAAATCTTTCTGAACAGGCTTTCCAGCAATTAGTCTTGCTCTAATGCTATTTCTACACTGGCAAGATGAAGGTGGTTCCTTGCCAGATCTCTGGAGAATATGGTCCTTTCCGTACAGGCACTAGTATCTGTCCAAATGGCAGAGTATATGCTTGTACTTGGCGAGGGCAGAAGCAGCAGCAGAGTCCTGAAATACTTGGATCTGCTGGGTGATTTCCCTAAGGAGTCACCAGCTAACTTCTCTACAAGTCAAAATTGTTAAACCTAATGCACGGGAGTCTGTTTCCGGCGGGGACACAACAGAGTCAGCTCCACAGGGGACCAGACAGGCGTTTCCACCTCACACTTTGAGCTTAATGAAGAGACTCAAGTGTAACTTTTAAATAAAATTTCCAAAAGTATCTTTACACACACACACAGTATGCAAAAGCATTTTTTTTAGTTTGATAAATCACTGATAAAACTTCCTTTAAAAAGTTATATTTTTTCTTGCCAAAATTCATGGTAGTTTTCAAAAATAATCTACAAATTTCATTAATATAATTATTCGTGGACTTTTCTGATCAAAACTGAAGTATCTGGCAGCCTATGAAGATTATTTTCTAAAATTTCTTTTCTTTTTATTAGAATCAAAGGCTTGAGAATCGTCTGTGTCCTATTCTATTTTTGAGAACTTCAAGAGAAGTGACTTTTTCAAAGAACACCCTGTGGAAGGAGATTTTCTTGCCAATCTAGAAACAAAATTTGGACGGTGTCCCATAGACTGCCTTGGTTCAGCACTGCCAGTTCTAAGGCTCCTTTTATCATCAGCCAACTTTAAATTCATTCTTCATGGAGGTAAACAGAACAGATAGCCATTGTATGGAATAGGCAAGACTCTCTTTCCTCAAAGTTAAATATTTAATAAAATAATTTAAAACTGATTTAATTAAATATATATACCACTGTTGCAGAACTGAAGATACTTTGAGTAATCCTAAGTAATAAAGTATATTTTTCCTGAAATTAATATAAACTTAATTAAATGCTCCTAATTAATATTTACATTCTATCATATTAATATTGAGGTATAGATTACTGAAAACTTAAATGATAAATTATTATCTTTTTACTCAAAGTAGAACCACATACAAAAATATCATGGGCTCCCTTGTCCTAACTACTGAGAAATTGCTCATTTCCCAGAAATATTTTAAGTACAGCATCAAATACTGCTGTTTGAGGGGTGGTGATACTGGTATTTTGTCAAAGAACAACTGAGATACAAAAGAGATAAAGCATTAACTCATATTTTGTAATGTATAAGTTTCAGAACAAACTCCTGGACTTGTTTGTTTAAATTTCCCATGACTATCTAACTTCACTTTTCTTTTCCTCCAGAGCATTGAGCGTAGACAGGAGCCAGGTAGCCTGTTACATTTAGAGTCCCGACTTATCTCACAATAACAAGTTTACTTTCCAGAAGCCTGCAGCTTTTTTCTTGCATTGATCAGGCTTCTAGTAACTTGACCAACTTGAGAAACTTGACTTTTGAAATAACTGTCCCCTGAAGACTACTGTTATGTCCCTTCTGTTGTATAATTCTTCTTTCAGTATCAGTCCATGATTTGCATCTTAAACTTCATATTTCTCTGTAGATGTCTCTAAATAACAAACTAGCCATAGTTTCCTCTAATTCTATTCCAATGTTGTGCTTCTAGATGCCACCCTGAATACGTGCTCAATTTATAGTAAGCATTTTAATTGTACTCACTATACGTTTTACTTTTGCTGATGATTTGCTCATTAGAGAGAAGCAAAATAATAATAAAAACAACTTAAGAGTTTACTTTTGCATGTGACAACCAGTATTGCCTTTGTAAAAGTAAAATCTAGTAGTTGTTCCCCACTGCTGGTTTTTAAAATGATAGTGTGAATTTGTCAAAATTATAATGTGAATTTAGGCTTAAAGCTTTATCAATTACTCAGGATTTTAAAAGGATTATGCATGTGATACCACATACAAATCATACTGATGTTCATTACAAGGTATCCATTTTATTAATTTTCTTTTTATTATAAGGACACATTTATGGCCTCAACTAAAGAAAATTTAAGAACTCTTTGTGTGTGTTTAAATCTATTATAACACAATTCTCAAAATGGATGCCACATAACTTGGTGCCTGTTCACTTTTCTCATCTACGGTCTATTCAAATGGTCATTAACACTGACCAAAATTATTTGAGATGAGATCAAAGTAGATATTTAGGTAACTGCAGTAGGTGAGCATTTATGGTGGCTGTGTCACATTTTCACCAATGAATAAGGCATTCTTTGAAGTAGTTCCAATGTTTATTCTAAGGCTAAATGTTCAGAGACTGCAGTGAACATGGCCATTTAAAGTCAGCTGCATTCATCTTGAAAGAAAACAAGCATGAAAGAAGACAACCAAGTCTATGACAACAAAGCTGAGTTGATGAGCACTCAGGAATAATTAATTACTCCACTAGAGGCAGAAGACTGCAAGGTTAAACTTGTGATCAGAAAGCAGCTCCTACACTCGATGTTAGAATTAGTTGACAGGAGCAAGGCACAGATAATCAACACGGAGCAAGACATGATAAAATCAAAGGAAAAGATGTCTGAGGAAAAGAGAAAAGACACAGCATAGTAAAGTCCCATGCACCACTAAGTTAGTGATATGGAGGTACTGTATTGCTAAGAAAAAGCTATGATAAAGAGACAAACAGATAAAGCAGTGTGTTTATCAAGGAACAGAGCAGTGCTATGGACCCAACAGGTTTGTACTGCAAAATTTAGCAACCCATGTGGCAGTTCTTGATACCAGGATAGCAGAATGCTGAATGACAGGAGAAACCCGAGAGACTGAAAGATAGAAGTAGAAAGAGTTTCAAGTGTAAAGAAGAGCTTCTAACAATTCACAATGCACTGCATGTTAGAAGTAGGCCAACCATAGTGACGGCTAGTACACACATGGGTTTTAGACAATGCTGAGTTCTATATTAATAAACAGCTCATTTGGTATTTTAGCTATTTGTATAGACAAGTATAATGGTTAATGCTTATTACTTCTTTTATCAAATATTCTCTTACTAAGAAAATTTAAAATATATCAGTTTATGAAAATTTGCAAGAAAATCCCAAACTCCTATAACTTTATGATCTATAAATTTATGCCCAAACTTTGTGTTAAATCTCTCTACCTCTCTCTTCTTTCTCTGTCTATACCTTTCCATGTCTGTCTGTCTCTACTCTGAATTTCTGACACTCTCTCTCTCTCTCTCTCTCTCTCTCTCTCTCTCTCTCTCACACACACACACACACACACAATCATGCATATGCATGGCACACATACACTGAAAGATTTTTTTAAAGATTTATTTGTATTTCTTTAAGCTGTGAGTATATACATACATACATTACATATGTGGGAAGTTGCCAGAGGCCCTTCCCTGGTATCATATTCCTGAGAGCTGAAGTTACCAGGGACTTGTGAGTCATATGACTTAGGCACAGGGACCAAAGTCAGGTCTTCTGCAAGAGCAATATGCTCCCAACCAAGCATTCTTTCCAGCCCTTTCTGTCAAAAATAGTTCATTTCTCTCCCATTTGTACAGTAATTTTTATAACAATTATATAAATGAATAATCAAGAATGTTCTCAACCCTAGTTTATTGTTTGAAACTTTTTCTTCTACCATGAAAATAGAAAGAATGTGATAAACACATTATGCTTTTTTATTTGGAGAAAAGCCTGTATGTAGACATTCATAGGGTTTTATTTTGTAGATTTTTATTATTCTAGAATGTAATTGATGTTTGAAAACAGAACATGATCAGCTGTGATGGAAGTGGGTGTGGACTGGAGCATGTTATTTCCCTAATATGAACAATGTCCAGAAGCACTTTAAGTACAGAGCTTGAGACACGTTTTCTGTAAATGTGATCATTTGTGTACTTGGAAGCACTTCTGTACATGTATTTTCAGAAGCCAGACAATGAGATCAAGAATTCTCCTCTGTCACTCTCTAACTTATTCCACTGAGACATGGTTAGCAACTTACTGAGATTTGCTTTTCTCCACCTAACGTGTGGTTACAAGCATGTATAGCCACTCCTAGATTTATGCATGATCTGAGGATTTAAACTTAACTCTTCTTACTTACACAGAAAGCCCTCTTACCTACTGAGTCCTGTCTCTAGCACAAGGGCATAATATTTTGAACATTAAATGCAGATTGTATTTAAATAGATTGTCTGAACATATAATCACTGTTGTTGAATACTGTGGTTTTCTAATTTTTTTTTTATTTTACCCAAGCTTAGAACTGGCTGTCTTTTGGTCCATAGCCACATGGAGCTAGGGTTCCTCTTGCTGTGGAAACACATGAAATTTATCTTTGCATTACATCCCAAAATTCAAGGCTGATTAAAAGTGCCTATAAATCAAACACTAGTGATATTATTGATGGTAAGCCAGAGTATGTTTTCTATAAAAGATATTGTTTCAGTAATTAAATGCTCTAGTGTATTTATTTCATATATAGTTTTGATAATCACATGCAAAAATACCTTGTTGCCCTTTGTTTCCTATGAGTTTATTTTGTTTTTATTAGAAAAAGTCTTCCTAATTTTTTAGATAGTATTTCTTAAGTAACATTTGCAGACAGACTAAACTTTGTTAATTTGCATTATTCACATTTAGGAAGTATATTTAAGATATATTGTTTCCTAACCAATAAAGTTTTTCATAAAGAAAGAAAATAAAATACTAACAGACATGTGAGGTTGACCTAGTCTGTCATCCTCCAGTGACATAGTCACATAATTACAGTCCAGGGGAGCAAACTTTAGGCTACACATTGATGATTCACAATGGAAAAACCTATATTGAAGGCACATCTTCCAATGCATATTTTATAACTAAGGCATTTTACTTATTGCAGTGAGCTATAAAGCAGCATACATTGCTTATGTTGAACCATTTTAGGTGGAAAAGTATTTTTCTTTTTCTTTGAGAGATCAGTAATCATACAGGTTACATGTAGAGTCAAGAATTTCATTTACTTCAAGTTTATTGAGTTTATTCTTACTTAAATAATTTATATCTTAATTTATTGAAGATAAAATAATGAAAATATTTAATAGAAACTAACTGCAGTATTAGTAGAAAAATATTCCAAACTCTAAAATATTACATTTTTTGGTAGTTATACAATTACATATCTTGTTAAGGTGCCTATTTGGATATGTTCACTCTCTAAAATATTTTACTTTATGAATTTAATAGCATTATTGTTATTCTTTATATCTTATCTCTATATAATACATTTAAGGATCATCTTGGAATGAACTATGGCAAATTTTGCTAACATATTTAATTATATTTCTTCTAGAAATAATCTCAAAATAATGTATAAAAACATTTTTTATTGAACATAAAAGCTTAGTAATAAAACTAGAAAAATATTTCCAGTCAAAATTAGCTTTCAATTGCAAAGATTGTGTCAAGGATTTTTCAATATACAGGCAAGGGGAGAAGCAGAAGGCAGAGAAGAATAAGTGATAGGAGGAAACATATTTCATCAATATATTCATTACCATAAATCAAGGCACTGCTAGATTTGCCTTTATGTTTAGAAGAACAAGCATTTTATTGACTGTCGTTCATAATTAATAGCATTTACTCTTTAAATCAAATTAGTCCACTTTTCCTATTAAAGCCTTAGGATAAGATCATTTTTTAAAGTACAAAGTGACCTTGACAAAAATGATGGATCAATAATATGTTGATTAGGAGTCTATTTGCTCTAATAGAAAATGTTTCCTTGCTGTTAGTTCCTGTTGCAACACTCTCAGGGGTCAGAGTTCATTGCTATCTCCTGGCAGTGATATGCTCTACCCAGAGACAAAGTTGATCGTACTGAGGAGAAGCACTGATGGATTGACTTAGTCATCTGTATAGATTTTCTTAATACTTCTTTAATCAGCTCATTTTTGGATTCATGGTTATCTTAGGGGATATCCATCAAGTCGGCAGGAAGAGAACCATGTTGTTGAACTTCACATCCTCAGAACTTCTTCAGTTAAGCTGAATCAATGAGGGTATGAGAGATATTCTTTACTGCAGAAAGATAAAGGCTTAATGTGATGGAGGTTTTGGAAAATAAAAATATATGAGTATCAATGGGGAAATTGATAGCAAGAAGAAAGTTAATGTAGAATATCAATTTATGTGAAAGTTCGTGGCTTAAAACACTAAACAATTTAACTAGAATATGTTTATAGAACCTACAGGATCCTTGTCTAAATGCAAGAATAAATCCTGTGGAATAAGTTTACATTTATTATAAACATTTCTCCTAGCTGCTGTCATATCTGAACCAAGAAATACAAATATTTAAACAATGATATATTTAATAAATAACAATCATTAATGATATAGTCTTCATCAATAATACATGTGAGTGATTTTAACTATAATAATTCTAGTCAAAGAAGAGTTTGCATTGGGTAGCCAAAGGGAATAAAGGACAAATGAGATGCAATTAAGCAGAGAACAATTTAGTTTAACTCTAATAGCAAAGCCTTTAATGATGCTTTACCACAGATAAATTTGATTTAGAAATATCTCCCATGTTAAGTTGTAGAAACCCATCTCTTTAGACACTTCAATTTGGACAGGCCAAAGTTAATATGCTGAATGAGAAAACTGGGGCTTTGTGAAGGAGCTAAATGACCCAATTGATCTTCTGTGCTATCACTAATTTTTAGATACCAGCAGGAATAAAATTTTAAAAAGGTATTTTTTTTTTTTACCATTTAAGATAATAACAAATGAACTGAACATACAAATGCATACCTTCATTTTAATTTGCCATGTAGCTGAGTCTATATTCATTCTGGATTTCTCCTGTGTCTTCAAGTTCATGGTGTTCTGATCTAAGGGTCTGGAGAAGCAGAAGCAAACCTGTCACAGACAGCATGGCAGAAAGTTCCATTAATTCTCTAGTACACAAAGTGAACACTGAGTTTATTATCCTGGCCAAGAGACTAAGAAATCATCAAATCTATGAAAGCATTACCGTTGCCAGTTTATAAGCAGGACTGGCTGAATTGAAGAGTTAAGTTAATGGCCAGCAGACAGAATAGAACATAAAGTCCAAGGGCACTATGCTAGCTAGGTTTTCAAGGTGAACATTTGTGATCTGTGAGAGCAGTGTGTGTCCCTGAAATGTTTATTAACACATTTTTTTCCAAAGTAAAAATGAAAAGAACAATGCTTTGGAAGCCATGTTTCAAACTTAGTGATATTGTATAGATTATGATACTGCAAGTATGAAATTAATTTTAACAGCATATGTAGAAGCTATGTAAAGTTTATCACTGGGTGGGCTTATTGTATATTGGTTTAATTATTGGGAAAAATGGACTTTGTTTGGGCCTCAGGCCTCAGCTGGTAAACCACTTACCTAAAAAATAATTTAACTATTTTAAATAAGTTTGATCCTCCATATAGGAGAATATTATAGAAATTATTTTCCCAAACTTAGCATACAGCATGAAAGAGAGTTTTCTAGTCATTTGAACATTCTGATAGTACTTGTCAGTTCTCCTTTTGTTAGTTATACGTGTTTGTTATGCTCTTAGACAATGGGATTCTGAATTGTCAAATAGAGGCCAGTGTTATTTGTTCACTAATCACTCTGTGTATGCAGACAGCAAAAGGTCTACTTTGCTCAGTGGATTCATCTGCCAATGCCTGTGGGTACTTCATGAAATCCAGACATACTACTGCTAAGTAATCTCAAGCCTTTATTGCAGAAAAAAGTAAAATGTTGAATCTATAAACATGTATGTTGATTTACTGATTTACTATTCCTTTTTAACAACCATGTGTTGAAATATGTATACCAAAATGCATGTGCCATTTGCTGATAATTATGAGGTCATGAGATATGTCATAAAAACACTTCTTACAGAAGTGATTATATCATGATGTTAATTTTATAGAGAAATAGACAGTGCTGATTAGCTTTTTGTCAACTTGATACAATCTAGGATCATCTGGGAAGAAGGAACTTCAGTTCAAAAAATGTCTCTATTTGACTGACTTACAGGAAAATCTGTTGGGGCCGTTTCTTGACTAATAGTTGATATGTAAGTGGTGCTAGTCCTGGGCAGGTTGTCTAGAATGTTATAGAAAGTCAGTGGAGTAGGCCATGGCCAGCAAGACTGTAAGCAGCACTCCTTTAGGGCACCTGCTTCAAATCCTGCTTCCAAATGCTAGCCTTGAGAAACTTCCCAGACTTCTCTTCATAATGGACTATAAGCCATAAGATGAGGAAAACCCTTTCTTACCCAAGTTGCTTTTGGTTGCTTTTATCACAATAGAACAAGCAAATATCTAGACATCTAGATTCATGATACTTGTTTGTATCTGTGTCTTTACCAAATGGAGAAAGTTCCTAGACAAAAATCTGTAGTTTTAAATCCTTAAAATGTTTTGGTCTGATAAGTTCAACATTATTGACAGTGTTTCTTACTATAAATTAGTATTTTTAAACATCAGAAAAACATGCAGAAAATGAAAATAGATGAAATCAGTTTGCATTTAAGTTTCCAAAGTAAGTAGAAGTCAAATATTTTTGGACTAACAAGAAATAGTCAAGTATGCTATGGTACCAACTGGTTATAGTGATTATATTGTTTCAATAAACACATTGAATGTCATCACTTTTATGTAAAATTTCGTATAATTTGTAAACTTATTTTCAGATAAGTTTAATATTTGAATTTTATAGAAGCTTCTCAGTTTCAGGAGGTCCCACTTACTGATTGAATGAGAAAAGGTTTTCACCAACCCTACAAGTGACAGAGGGCTGATCTTTAAAATATATAGAGAACTCAAGAAACTAGAGCCCAAAAACCTGAATAACCCAATCAAAAAATAGGGATCAGAACTAAAAAGGGAATTCTCAGCAGGGTAATTACAAATGGCTGAAAGGCACTTGAAAAAGTGTTCAACATCTTTAACCATCAGAAAAATGCAAATCAAAACTTTGAGATACCAAATTACACCTGTCAGATTGGCTAAGAAAAAAGACACAGATGACAGCCTATGCTAGAGAGGTTATGGAGCAAGGAGAACACTCCTTTAGTGTTGGTGAGAGTATAAGCTTGTTCAGCCATTCTGGAATGCCGTATGGTGGTTTCTCAGAAAACTGGGAATCAATATCTCCAAGGATCCAGCAATATACCCTAAAGATGCACATTCAAATTCCAAAGGCTCAACTATGTTCATAGCAGCGTTATTCATAATAGCAAGAATCTGAAAACAACCTAGATGCCTCTCAACTGAAGAATGGATTAACAAACTGTGGTACATCTACACAATGGAGTACTACTCAGCAGTAAGAAAAAATGATATCCTAAAATTGGTGGATTTGGATAATATTCTCCTAGTGAGGTATCACAAACCAACCCAGAAAGATAAACAGGGGATGTACTCACTCATTAGTGGACTTTAAACAAAAAGCAAATCATGTCCAAACTGTAAACTACAACCACTGAAAAACTTGGGATCTGAAACACCTTGGACCAACACCTCAGAGCCCATTCCCTCCAGAGGAACATTTGAACCAGTCTTGATGTTGGGATGAGGAAAGTGGATCTGCCTGGAGTGGATGCTGAACTAAACTCTCTTAGGACCTTGGGACCTCCTGCCCTTGCTTGGGAGGAGATAAAGTGATGGGGGGAAGAAAGAGTGACTGGGAAGGGTGGGAGGGGGAAGAGAGTTTAAACAAGAGGATGCATGAATAAAAAAATATGACTTTATTCATAATAATAAAAATAAGTAAAAAATAAAAAGAATCCCCAAAAATTATTTAACTTTAATATCATTATTCAAGAAAAATAAGGTGAGAACATCAACTCAGTTTTCCAAACAAATTTCATTATTTTGATCTAATTCTCATTTTACATAATTAGTAGAGTCTCTCAATTTATTTTTCTTTCTTTCTTTCTTTATTTTTTCAAAGAAGTTACACTTTCTATCCTTGTATATCCTTATTCAAAGTCCCTTCCCTCTCCTGCCACATCAGGTCATTCTTTCTTCTCCACAACCCCCCATCCCCTCCCTGGGCAGGCAGAAGACAGTCCCATGGTCCCACTGACCCAATATTGCTTAGTTCAGTCTCCACTCCTGGCAGATCCAGCTTTCTCCTCCCCACCTCAAGAGTGAGTCAAGTGTTCCTCTAGGGGAGTCGGATCCAAGGAGTCAGTCTAGGGTGTTTCTGATCCCAAGCTGTTCAGTGATTATGGTTTGCAGCTTGGGCATGCTTAGCTTTTTTCTGGTTTGTTTGTTTGTTTAGAGTCCACTAATGAGTGAGTACATCCCCTGCTTATCTTTCTGAGTTTGTGATACCAAGCTCAGGAGAATATTCTCCAAGTCCATCCATTTGCCTCCAAATTTTAGGATATCATTTTTTTCGTACTGCTGAGTAGTACTCCATTGTGTAGATGTACCATACTTTGTTAATTCATTCTTCAGTTGAAGCACATCTAGGTTGTTTCCAGGTTCTTACTATTACAAATAATGATGCTATGAACATAGTTGAGCTAATACCTTTGGAGTATGACTGTGAATCTTGAGGGTATATACCCAGAAGTGGTATTGCTAGGTCCTTAGGGAGATTGATTCTCAGTTTTCTGAGAAACCGCCATACTGCATTCCAAAGTGGCTGTTTTTCAATCATAGTTCAGAATGAGACTACAGTTAACACCTAGCATCCATTTTATAATGATATATATTCATATATATATATAACAGTAAGCTAAATAGTAAACAAAAAAACATGAATTTCAAGTATCAGTATGTCATATCTAAGGAGCTATTTCCCACTATCTTTCTGATTTCTAAATTCTCAGTGCTCCAGTAGGTACAGATACAAAAGGTAATGTGGTACAGAAGGCTTGCTCATCTTCAAGAGACCATACTTAACATAGGCAAACTCTCACCACAAGATTCTTCAAAATATAGTGAAAAATAAAAAAGAGAAAAAACATATTTCCATACAAAATTAGCTGTAGCTCCAACTCTTAAAAGCAAATTAATTTTTTGCAGATCAATTTTTAACTCACAATTGAATTCTAACTATTAGTATATGTAATTAATAGGTCAAGCTGAATGCATACAAGTTTTATATTGATTTTAATATATTTTTATAACAGATGGCTACATAATTTAATGTTTTCTATAAAACCAACATAATGAAGAACAAAAAAAAATTAAAATAAATCTTTTTCTTGAAAAAGAAGTGACAAATATTTTGTCATGACAAAAGTCAGCCTCTGTTCTAATGGTCATCAACCCTGTCCTGCAGTAAATGAGCACCTTTGCCCACACGTTCTAATTCTAAAATCCTCAATACATGTTTTATTAAAATAGTTATTTACCCTTATCAATTTTGTTACAGTAATTTTAGTTAAACACACTTCCAAAAGGTTCTAGCTGAAATGTTGACCAAGATATAATGACACATACCAGCAACACTCAATGAGTAATGTGGCCTCTGTTTTCTTCTTTTAGGGTTTGTTTTGATGAAGAAACTCATACTTTGCAAAACATAAATTTAAACTTTTCCAATGATTATGGTTCTGATAATGAAAATAACACATTATAAAGATTATTTATATATATATATAGTACTTCAAATAAATTATTCCAGCTTTATCAGAACCTTCTAATAAGACAAGAAACACAAATGACATTTGTGGGAGAGTACAATTCAACACCGAGACAACAAATGAAGTCAGTTTCTTTAAATAATTTGCCTCCTAGCACTTTGCCTCCTAGCAGTCTTGTTCTATGTTCCTTCCTCAAATTTTCGCAGCAACAATTAAAAATTATTACAATTAAGTTGTGTAAACCATGACAGACCTTCCATGTGCTCCTGAGGAGTGAGGATGGCAGTTTGGTTTGGTGATGTCTGAAGTGGGATACTAAGTCATTACTATCATGCTGAGTTATGCAAATATTGAAATGTACTTGAGATTGAACAGTCCAAGTCCTCACGGGTCTGAGGCCTTGTGTGTGTAGCCCAGGCTATCCAAAAGTGATGTCTTGAATCAGCAGTACTGTATGCCTCCTCATATCCAAGTTATCATTTCACTCCATGAGGGGGACTTATGTCGTTTGTTTGCCAAGCAGCAGAACTCTGCGCTCTAATTTGTCCCCTCTGATAAAAGTTATTCAGCGTTAAGCGGGTTCAGAGGGTGCCCTCATCTTTTTAACTATAACAGGGACTGCTGATGGATGTGGTCCATTTAAATGGACAACAGAGAGCCAAACTAGATAACGAACTTATTATTTCTCTCGGAGAATTATAGGTTAGTCCCAAAGGAGTGCAGTAAGCCACAGCAAATCCATATCTACTGGCTAAACAATAGCCAGAAGGCTGACTAGAAATATTGATTTACTTTCTAGGCCATTTAGGCCTTAATGGCAGAGAAAAGCTGAAGTGCTGTTTACTTTTCTGCCAGAATCGACCAAACAACCAGTCCATTTTTTACAGGTTTTTTGATTGATTTCGCTTAGAGGAATTAGAGGTGATTTATTTTTAAGCTGAAAGCAAGTCGTAAATATCTCCACCGGCACAGGTTCCCTGAGAGGAAATGTTAAGTGGAGGGACTGAGAGCGACTTTGTTGCAGATCAATGCGAACAGGTACCAGGCTTCGCTGAGTGCCATCAGGTGTCACACACCTTTCCACAGACCTGTCAGCTCTATAATCTCGTGGCTTCAGCTACTCTTCTTTAGAAAGCTCTCAAGTTCACCAGCCTTGAATAAATTTAATCGCCTGACTGAATTTCAGCCAGATGCACCCTGCTGACTTTCAGCGGGTCCTAGATGGGACAGCATAATGGTGTAGCGAGCATTTTCGATGTTTGATGGGTGAAAACAGTAATTTTTCACACAAGTGGCAATTTTCCATGATTCTTCAATCCCACACACAGAAAATGTGTAACCCCACAAAGGAATGAAGCGGCACACAAAAGAGGGCTCATCCAAAGGGCTGTTGGGTGAGTCTGACTTTTACAAACCCATCCAAAATGCTGCGTGCTTGTCTGACGTTTACGAACACATCAACACTTAAATCTGCACTTATATTGAAAGATATCCTTCAATAATGATGAAACAAGTGGCTGATGAGGTACCCTTCAAGCTGCAAGGTGTGGTGAGGCTGAGAGGAAAGGGCAACGGGTGTTTCATATTATCTTCCTGAGAGTGCTTGCCTCACGCTCAGGATGAGTTAACGAAGGAGTAAAGGAGCCCTCTGGCAATTTTGTACAAAGGCCCCGGTTCCATGTTGGCAGGCAAGGGCAGGAGTCAGTTCAACAAGTACTGGCTTCATCTTTGTGCTTTTCTGTTTTTACCGTTTTATCTACAACCTGCTTTTTAAAGGTGATAATATTTAGAGAATCATTTTTACCATCATACCAAAATAACAAAAACCAATTCAGAAGCTCAGCATTCATCAATTTATTTATTCTTAAAATTTTAGAAGATATACTGTCATCTATCTTTATGTCCTAAGAATTATTCTTGGACATAAAAGATGCCCATAGTTGTATATTAGTAGAACACTTCATTAATTCTTCAAATTTTACACACTAAAAATATAACCCATAATCCCTTCAGCCTAGAAGAACAGACAACTCCTGAGTGTTCTTCCATTCATCTTTCTTCTGTGAGGTATTTGTATATACTTGCTTGACCTTAAAAACAAATAAAAAATAAGTGACGCGATAAATTTTATGAGATGTGCCTGGAATCACAGCATTCAGGAGAAAGCTGGAAGATCACTTGTTCATGACCAGCCTGAGCTATATATTGAAACTGAAAACCACATCTTCATACACAGTCATTCTTTTGCTCAACATTATACAGGAGTGTTTGCCTAACCTGCAAAGGACAATCTTTCAACAGGCCTTGCTAAGAGCATATTGTAACAGGGAGAATTTGTAACTTACTTCAGCAGGCAGTATGAACCTATAAAATGGGATACAAGTAAAGGACTTTCTTGCTAAGCATATTGAGAGCATGACAATGCAAAATTCAATGTATGTAAAGTAAAATAATGGCCAATTAGTTGCATATTTCTCCCTAAGACTGCTTTCTCCGAGCCTATGCATTTTAGTTTCATAATAAGTCCTGTTCCCGTCATGTGTTGTCTACTTGTTAACTGTCACTAATATGGAAAGCATACATCAGTCATAAAATGGAAACTTTCTATTAAATAGATCAATTCAAATAATGAATGTTGATGTTCATAATATGTTTCTGTTTTCATTTTTTCTGTTTCTTTTGTCCACTGTCCCTGAACTGGGGAGACAGTGCACACATCTGTGCTGAAAAACTTAGAAGCCCAGTGACTGGTTCTGTGAAAGCCCTTTCCTGCAGTTCTGCAGAATCCCTATAGACCCAAAGTACCGAGAACATACCGGCCATCGAGTTCCACATTCTTCCTCACTCTTTCGAGTAAAGCCTGTGCTTGTACCATAATTTCTGTGGCCAGAATTACCTCCTTACAACAGATCTGACTTGATAAATGAGAGTATTTAATTAGAAGGAATTAGACTTGATGCAGGCATCATACATTATAGGGCAAAAGGCCACAAGCAGCCCAGATTCTCCCTACATGTGGAGGAGGTGTGAGACAAATCTTTTTTTTTTCTTATCTTGGGAATTTAAACAGAGATACTTGCTAAGAAAAAGTATGAAATTTGAAGAAATTTTGTAAAAAATATATCTGAAAGTGAAATACATCAGTAAAGAAAACAACAGCTGTTACTATGGAATTGAGCTGGGTTTGAAACGATAGCTTAAGACAATGATTATAAATGCAATATTGCCTCATCCCATCACAGGCTTCCAGGCCTCCAGCAGCTCAGAGAAAATTTTCCACATGCCATGTGGAACTGTAGTTCTGAAATATAGTAAAGTTCATATGTTCAAATAAGTTCAGCTAAGTCCCATACCCCCTTACTTTTAGAAACTCAGTGAACTGAGTATTTTCAAAAGCTCTGTGGTCTTGCTTTTTTCAGAGCTTACTTTTTATTTCAATAAGATTTACTATTTTCTTCTTTATGAATGATGATAATGAAATTCAGTACCATTAGCGGTATTTGGAACTTTCTCCCTAATAAAAATGCCAGATGTTTTCAGAACACATTACTGTTGCTGCAAATGTTGTGAAATATAGTTTATACTTATTGCTCTTTCCATACACATTCTAACAAACAAGCTGCGTGATATCTTAAAGCATCAATACAAAAGCAAAATTTTATCTGTCCATCAACAGGTTATGCCAAATGAAGCAGTCGATACCATTCTTTAGTTTTTATTTACAGTTTGGGCCCAGTTTTAGTGCAGTAGGAAGGATGCATTTCCTAGCCTCTTCTGCAAATTTATGTTTCCATGAGGCTAAGTTACTACTGAGGAGACAAATTCAGAGTGTTGTGGAGAACACAGAAAAATACACTTGAAGGTACCTATCCTTGTTAGAATGCGGTCTCGTTTTTTGACCCAGACACTCCTTCACCTGGATTGGTACCCTAATATAAGGATGTCAAAATAGGAGATTAGCTAAACATATCCCATGGGGACACTAAATCAGCATATAGCACATACTCTATCATTCTTTCTGTGGCTAAATGTAATCACAACAGAATTACCCCATACACTGGAAATTATCCCAAGTCTCACTTGATAATCAGGTGAAAGCTTGTCTTCCATAGGTGTTGCTGCTGGTGCCCTTGCACCTCACATAGCCAAAGCAATGGTTTCCCCAGAAAAGAAGGGAAAAGAAGGATATTCAGGAACTCTGTGATCTCAAATAATCTTACTCAAGAGTGAAATGAGGAGATATGTACAGAAACAATGATCTTTTAAAATGTCTGTTGAATCTTGCTCATAGCACATGTCTCTCTCTGCAGTCTGCTCCACAATAAAAGAGAAAGCTCTGATGGTGCTGTTGACAATTGCCCAGATAATCAGAATAAGTGACAGCAGTATTCAGTGTCTTCACTCACCAGGACACTGTTACTTTAATTTCATTCTATTTTTAACTTATTGGAGGAAAGTAAGTGGGGAACTATTGCCTGAGTCACAGCTCAGAAATGTTGTATCAGGCAAATCTTTATTTTGCCCCCTGGATGGCTACCTTCTGTTATTTTTTCTGGATACAAGTGCAAGGCAAAGCAAAGATTCTGAAATCTCATAAGCTTTATGGTCCTTCATGTCATAAATATTGCTCTTTTAAAAGATGCCTAGTTGGGTCACTAAATGCTTAATTTCCCAAAATTTGTTATGTTGTCCATAATAAAGTGGTAAGAATTCCAGACTAGTCAAGACTAATAACATGATGATTTAAAATTTACCCCAGGGGATGGATTAAGCTCTTACTTCTATAAAACAAACTACAGGTAAACCCCTTGGATGTATTGTGCATGTGTGCAGTATGTATGGTACACACTTGTGCTCACACACTAATTTTAAAAGGATCACTGGGAATGGAATACTGGTCAGAAATCTGTCATTCTAGCAAATACGTGAAGTAATCAACTGATCAAAAAATGGGGCTGGTTTTGGCTCCAGGTTGTGACCCATTATAAGAGGAACCTTATATCTTTAGGGCTGTAGGTGGGCTTATTGATAGTATGCCTGACAAGAGCCTGACACAGAATATCTGATGACTCAAAACATAGAAGCTGAAGGTTGCTTGAGATTCCATGGGCCCATTCAAGACCTTAGCCACAATAGTCTAAAGACTTCCCACTATACTTATCTCCTATAGTTTCCAGCATGCCTCTGTAAATGCAAACTGGACACAAATTCCTAATCCAGGAGCCTTTAGGAAAATTCCAGAGCCACATGGTAGAAAATAGATAAGAAATGCAAAAAGTAACATGGTATATTTCAGTAAATTAAAGGTGTATTCCTTTCTTTGTCATATAAGCCTTGGTAATAAATTATTTGAAGAAAACACACCACCTTCTAAGAATCTGTGCACAAATTATAGACAAAGCAGTCAGGGATGACACACTGTCCTGCCCTAGGTATGCTCTTTCCTGTTAGAGTTGTATGCAGCCCTCACCCCTCTTACCAGAAGCATACATGTAAGCACTACTAGAGTAACTGCAGAGAGATGTGGAAGAACTTGATTTGTTTTCCTAAAACTGGATTGTTTGCTATCTCTAAAATAGAAAGGGACAATGGCTATTTTAAGACCATTAGGAAATGCATGCATAAGGATCCAGAAGAAGAAATTCTGACAAAATTAAATGACCAGGTTATTACGGAGTTTGAAGAATAAAGATCCAGCATTCTGGGATGCTGTGTTTGAGTGTGATTTTACTTTAAACACTGAAAGAATCCAGAAAGTGGCAAAAATCATCATTATAATCCAAGCCTAATTTAGTCAGTAAAACATTGGTACTAAAATGTAACTTAAAAACAGGAGAAAACTGGGTGATACCTACATTCTGATAAGGAGCAAAACAATTCTTGTCAAATCTATGTGACTAAGTGGGGAATTGATGGGAACCATTCTATTCATGAGAATCTATTTTCTCCACTGTAAAGTGTGTACAAAAGCTGTTCATGTACACCAGCTTGACATCTGAATGTCATGCTGAGATCTCTACATGGCGTCTAACAAACAGTAGTTGTGTGGTGAGTCTGAGAAACTGAAGTCATCCTCAGTGGCATCTGAGATTTTCTACTTCTAAAAAAAAAAAAACATTACAAATTCAGGCATACAAATTACACAAGTTTTTAAGTTATATTTATCCATATCATGACTTAAAATGAATTACCTGTTATGGTCATAATACAACATGGACGGGGCGGGGGGTGGGTAGATCCCAACCCATGAGTCTTACTGAGGATAGCAGTATGAGAGACAGAGTCCTGATTTGTCAGCCTATGGTTTCCTCTTTTTTTCCCCAATGTGCTCTTTAGACTCTCCAAAGAGTTTTCCTGTCAGCCTCTGTGTTCCCCAATCTGTACATGTCTTAACAGAGTAGTTTTTGGCCACCCTTACTACTAACCATGGACAAGTCACATCTTCCACAGTGTAGTACATTGTATGGATTCTAGAAGTGACCATAGGTCCAACAGGACAGAGGACCATAGGTTGCATGCTACATGTAGTGTAGTTTAGGGGGCTGAACAGCACAGGACTTTGGGCTTATAAAATCTTGATTCTGGCAATAAGGAAAGAAGGAATGCTTGAGGGTTAAGCGTGAATACCCAGTGCAGTCTTCAGAAAAGACAGAGTCACAAGGAGATCTCTGGCTCAGAAGGAGAGCCAGTAAATAAAACATGACACAATCCTTTGCTGAGGTAGAAAATCAAAAGCCTAAAGAAATATGAGTTTTAATTCTCATTATTTAAGGCACATAAGTAAGTTACAAATAATGCCTTCCTCTGTAGGTTGTACAAATGTAATAAAAAAAATAAATAAAAAGTGGGAAAAAAAAGGAAATAATAAACCCTCCAGTGATTTTGGTGTACGTGCACACAGGCACACAGACAAACACATACACACTCACACTATTTTAAGTGTGCACATGTGTGTGCTTCTGTGTGTGTGTATTAAATTTATTACCTTGTTTTAATTATTTAATAAAAAAGTTGGTAACAACTACTAAAACAGTATTATCAGCTCAGGAAGTAGAATCCACATAAAAATCTATGTGTATTAGCTCAGTTTTTATAAGGCAGATGTCTAGATAGGCTTGTCTGACCTTTGTGACCTGGTTTTCCATGCTGTCAGTTCTCGTGGTCTTATCAGGATTTTTTGGGGAAGAGCATGCTTCAGGTTCATGCAGGGGCTCCAGAGTCAAGTTCAGTTCCCTTCAGTTATAGGACCCAGGCCCCCATTGCCATCCTGGTCACCATCGCTCTCTCCTGGAGATCTCATGTCAGCTCTGGGGTTATGCCTCTGCATAGTGGAAACAGCAAGGTAGTTGTGAGCTTCTGTAATTACATTCATTGACCCCCCCTTTTCTACCCATCATGAAATTTCTCTGATTCAAAGTCCTTTACGCTAAAGACTTATCTTTTGAAATCTTTAACCCTAATTATAACATCAAGGTCTCTTAGGCCATGTAGCAAAGTACAAGTTTCAGAGATTACATTTTGCTGATCTTTCCAGCAAAATACCATTTCAATGGGCTGAAAAAGGAGAAAACAATATATATATATATATATATTTTAATACAGAAGAGATAGTACTGTAGTACAGCACTGTGTGCTCAATTTCTGTGCTCAGGAAATTACATTAAATCAACATATGGTAGAAGCAACAACTAACCCTTTGAAAAATTTTTTCTTTTTTTTTTTTTTCTTTTTTCTTTTTTTGTACTCTGGGTTGAACCTAGAGCCTTCAATGTGTTCTACCACAGCAAGGTCCACAACCTTCTTTTAATTTTTTATTTTCAGACAGGACTTTACTAAGTTAACAGGACTGCATTGACCCTTTGTAGCTCAGACTGGCTCTGGCTGTGATCTTGATACCATCCCACCACAGCCTCTCAGGTAGCTGAGATTACAAACTGTGGCAGCAGGCTTGGCTTCAAGTTCTCTTTTGTAATAATCACATAGTGTTTTAGGTTAACAAGCTAACTCTACCTACACTAAAATCACTAGCCATAAGATTACATAGCTCAGTGATTTATAGAAATGACAAATCCCACTTCCGGTAGAGTAAGGAAAGAGAAGTTAAAGGACAGAAGCAACTTCACAAGCCTCTTATATCAACAACCACTGGGGTTTTCCATAATCTGTGCACCCAGGCATTTCTAATACAGTTGAAAACAATACTGTTTTTCTTATAAAAACCTCTGACTGCTTAGCTTTTTGTTTATATTCCTTCATTGAAATTTCTAACAATTCTACATATTTTTCTCCAAATAATTATAATTTAAAACAAACTACTACCAATCTTGGCAGTAAACAAGTATTTACATCTTAAAAGCCTATTTAAAAATTTTATGAGTGGATAATGGTAACTCTTAAAGGTTGTTTTATGTGACCTTTGCCCATAGTTAATCATGTAAAGAGTAATAAGCCACCTAGCATTTGAAGACAGAAACACACACACACCCAGGACTTGTATGTCTTCAGCTTCCAGCCGTACTTAGGGTTTCTTTTACAGTCACCAGAGCAAACAGTTCCCAGAGCTTCATTATCAACTTAGAAGAATTATTATATTAAAATTAATCATTAAAATCCTGCTGAAATTATGAAGCATAGAGTTACTTGACAATTATCAAAATATTGTTCTACCCCCTTTTCTATTCTCTTAATTACCAAATTTCTCAAGAATGGGCAAGAAAGTGGAGCAGGGGACCTTTGGCAACTTTCTGTATCACCTAATGATGAATTTCATCTGGAATTTCTAGTAGCAACGGTGCATGAACTGGAAGTTGCTTCAACCAAATGATTTTATATATGGTCAAAGGCTTACAGATGATGAAAAGAAATAGAGGTTTTTATTTAAAGAGGGTTTCAAAACAAGCATTCTCTGAATACAGCATAATGAGACAAGAAAATGAAGCCAGAGAAATGAATTTGATACACAAATAACAAATTTGGAAAATGAAGAAGTCTAATATGATGGGGAAAGTTTTGAAAATGTGTGTGCAGTGTAGCTATCTCCAGTACTCTTGAGAAGGATGTTGATAAGAACTGGAAAAAATTAATTCTTTTTGTTACAGGACATTTCTTCCAATCTCATTGCAATCTACTTTATTTTTTGTCAAAATTGTCTTCTATTCTAGATACATTTTGGTAACAACTGCTATACTTTATTTCAAAAATGTAAATATTCATAATTGACAAAAGCAAAATTATTGATTGATTTTTTTAATCTTAATTGTATTTGTATAATAATAAAGTGAAAGGAAGCCTGTTGTAGTATGTTTTTTTTGGCCTGTTTGGGTCTGGAGATTTATGACCTGGCGCACGTGTGGCGCTGGCGGTTTGGAACCTGGTTTGCGCGCCCGCGGCTTTTGTCCCCCAAAAGAAATGAATTATATGCTTATATACTTTACATTGCTTGGCCCATATCTTAAGCATGTTATTAGCTAGTTCTTTTTTTTTAAATCAACTTATTTCTATGAATCTACCCTCCACGTGGCTTGCAGCCCCTGCATGGGTCTAAACATTTATTTATATCGTACAGAGAACATTCAGGGCACCGTAGAAGTGGGTGGAGAATCAGAGGCAGCCAGGTAGGAAGAAGGGGTGGAGTTTACTAGTCGCCATCTGTCCCCTGAAAAAAAAGCATATAAGAATTCAGGTGAGCCACGGGCTGCAAGCCACGTGGTGGGTAGATTCATAGAAATAAGTTGATTTAAAAAAAAAAGAACTAGCTAATAACGTGCTTAAGATATGGGCCAAGCAATGCAAAGTATGTAAGCATATAATTCATTTCTTTTGGGGGACAAAAGCCGTGGGCGTGCAAACCAGGTTCCAAACCGGCGCCACACGTGCGCCAGGTCATAAATCTCCAGACCCAAACAGGCCAAAAAAAAAAAAAAACATACTACAACAGAAGCCTAAAGAAAATAAGCTATTTATCTATATTTTTTATAACCTGTGAGTTTTACATTTTAAATATATATATCATACACCTTCCCCAATAAACCTAGGTAATTAATTCAGAAATGTGTTTTTCTTAGACATATAATATTTTTCTCTAATGAAAATCACCAGGCAGATAGGATAGATCCTTAGACAATTTCTAGTCCTATACAATTGTTGGCTGTGTCATTGTTCAGAATGTAAGTGACAAATCACTGGAGATACACTTCCACCATTCAATACATTTTTAAAGACATTTTTTATTCTGAAATAATTTTAGATTCCCAAAGAGTCTACCAAGATGGTACAGAGAATTCCTGTATGTACTTTATCCATGTCTCCCTAAAGTTAGTATCTTATATAATCGTGATATACTTGCCAAACTAAGGATATGAATATTCAAAGCAAGAAATTAACCTCACTAGTCTTTTCTGTTTTGTTATTTTTTTGTTTTGCTTTACTCCTTTTATTTGGGCAAATAGATTGGACTATCATTTTCTCTTCTCCTGGAAATTACTGGACCTCTAAATCAATGTTCCAATTATTTCTACTTCAAAATTCACAGGGAATAAAAAAACATTGGAGCCTAGAATTAAATCCCTTTGGCTGCTGCTGTGGGGATCCTTTCTAGAAACAAGTTTTCTGAATGGTCACAAGCTCTCACAGTTTGGGCTGTGTGTGCCTGTACAGACACAAGAGTGTCTGAGGCAAGGATTCAGAATCACAGGGTTATAGGGTCCTAGTAGCTCTAGAAATCTAAAAAAAAAAAAAAAAAAAACCTCTCATTCTAAGAACTAGGGATTGGAGAGACAGAGATCTCAAAATATCAAAGAAGCATTCTAAAGAAAGAAGAGAAATCTATCATCATTTACAAAGACAGTCTCAAGACAAGGCTGCGATGGCTTCTTTTCAGGCAAGGTGGAACTGACCCAGGCATGGCAGAAGCCAAGAAGACATTTGTAAGACTCCCAGGTGAACTTACAGACATATTGCTGGGCTGAGGGCAGCCTTGGGCACAAAGACAGACATCTCATTGTTCCCCAGAGAAGTGGGACTTTGCCTATGGTTGTTGCTTTGACATTTACTATTTCAATAGCCCTCATTTGAGGCTACATTTGATAGAAAGTTATCAGTTCACTTTTATTAGTTTCATTTATGTCAAGCACATTGGTACATGTTCTTCAAAGATAAGAATGTGCACTGAGTAGTTTTAAAACAAAGACAAAGGCAGGACCTAAAAAGAAAGAAAATCTGTACTTTAAACCATAAAGCTAATCAAAGGAGTTTAGCAAGACTACCTGCAATGCAATTTTTCATTTTCATTTTAAATTAAATCATGGGATTAAAACAATTTTCCTTTTTCTTCCTCCTTTAACAGCTTAGTACATTATAATAGCTATGACATTGAGTGATTGCTAAGTTAATGAGACCATTGTTAGAGTTCTCTACAAGTTTAGAGCTACATTTATAAAAGGTACATTTGGCTGCTAGGCCCCATTCATGTTCCTTTTGCTTTGAAACAACCCAATCAGGGAACATTTCCACACAGTAGGCCAAAAGATGAAACTCCTTGAAGCAGAAACTCAAAGTAGTATGACAAAGAATGACCTTAAAGTTAGGGGTTTTAGAATCCAGCACTTTGATCCTGTAATTTATTTGCTGTTTCTCCATAGTGCTGGTGCCTATGAAACGCCCATGCTATTGTACTTAAATATCCCAGAAACTGAAATTATCAAGATTACAAAATGGTTCTGCTCCTTTGGTCTCTAGTAAAACTTTCTCCTTAATTCAGGAACTAGTAAGGGGTTTCAGACTCATACAATTAAAAAAATAAATAAATAAATAGAAGGAAAAATAGAAGACCTAATTCTAAATGTAATCATTTATAGAAATTTCCTATTTGCCTCTTAGAATTAATATTAATTACATTTAAGGGTTCTCACTCCTGCCAGTTTTGATGGCACACATCTTTAATCCCAGTACTAGGGAGGCAGAGTCAAGAAGATATCTGTGAGTTTAAGTCAAAGCACATTACAGGACAGCAAGGGCTACAAAGGGAGGTCCTGTCTTAAAAATAGGGGGAGGATGGTTGACTTGAGAAAGGGACAGAAACAGATAGCAAAAAAACATACCTTCATGGTGGGAGCCATTTTGGATTTAGGGAGAAATCTGGTGCTAGGGAAATTTCCATGAATTCACAAGGATGGTACCAGCAATAGTGAATAGGCTATCAGAATTGGCTTCCTCCTGTAATCAAATCGATGACCACTCTAATTGTCATCATAGAACCTTCATCCAGCAACTGAAGGAGGCAAATGCAGAGATCAGCAGCTAAGCACAGGGCCAAGCTACCAGTTCAGTCCAAGAGGAGAAGGAGGAATTATATGAGCAAAGAGGTTAAGATCATGATGAGGAAAGGACAACTGAACCGAGCTTCTGGGAGCTCACTGACTCTGGACTGACAACTGGGGAACCTGTATGGCACATGACTAGGCACTCTGAATGTGAATCACAGTTGTGTGGCTTGAGAAGTTTATGAAGCCTCTGGCAGAGTGACCAGGATTTATTCCTAGTGCATGAACTGGCTTTTTGAAAGTCTTTCCCTATAAAGGGATTCTTTGTTCACTCTTGATATGGGACAGGGGGCTTCTTTTCTAACTCATCTTGAGATATTAGACTTTGTATGCCTTGGGAGGCATTACCCTCTCTTTCTGAGGCATGAAATGGATGTTTTGGGGGAAGTTAAGGGGAGTGGGAGGAGGGGAGGGGGAACTATGTTGTTATATAAAATGAAAAAGTAACTCAAATAATAAAAGAAAACTAACAGACAAATAATTGTTCTCATTAACCTACAGCTTTAGAAATGCTGACCTGCCCGAATCACTCTAAATCAGTGCTCATACACTTTACCTGGGTTTAGTATTCAAGTAGGCAATGTTGAAGAAAGAGCCTGGGATGGGAGAACCAGCATTTTATGGGATTTTTATTTCAATTCTAGTCTCTAAATTTAAAGTTCTGTTACAATGCTCTCATTAATTTGCAAATCATTCAGTGTCATCTCTGCTATAAAGTATTGGACTTTTAATGGGTTTAGGGAGAAAGGAAAATTATTCCTATGGTTTAATTTAAAATGAAAAATTACAGTTAGTAACTTAATTTTGGGGAATAGTCTAGGAAAATTTTCTTCTGATATAAGATTATATTTTATTATGAGAATATATAGATGTTTTCATTACTTTGGAGAAAAGAAGGATGGAAAATGTATCTAAAATATTATAGTAGATTAAAGTTTCTTAGGCAAATAAAGAGGTTTTGAGAAATATAGAGTTGTGGATTGTCACAAGAGGTGATTTCAGTGCAGTCTCAGAAGTTTCCTTGTCTCTTCTGACTTCAGTCAGAGCTAGTGTTGATGTTGCCTCATTTCTGCCTTACTCTGGACGGGTAACTCCCACCACAATGTCAAGATGTCAAGCAGAATATCTGCCTGCATTTAGCCTCAGGGACTTCTTTTCCCTCTGCTTTTCTCAAAAAAAGCCCAGCAATGAAGTGAGAGCTTGACTGTGAACTTGCAAGGTACACTTGGTGTCATAGCTTTGTCCTTTGCAAGAGAAAAGCAGGCCTAGCATGAAGACAGAATATATTATTTCCATTAGTCACATAGAACACATTCAATGCATACCTCTTACTTTTCTTCACCTGTGTCTATAGATCCCACCTGCACAATGTCCTGAGCCTTCATTTGTATTATCATAGATCTCATTTCAGTTTTCTGAGCTAGGATGTGAAAAGCACCATGGTCTCAAGGCCTCTTTTGGAGAGATAAGAATAGGAAGATTCACAGAATGATAAAATGAAGGTATCTTGTCACAGAACTGGTTTTATTCTAGAAGTACCTTAGGTCTAAGGATGGCTTGGGACATTCTAAGAAAAGAAAGACAAAGAAAAACTCATAGAAAGATGGAAAAAGACATGGTAAATGTTTGATTTGCCTCTTCTTCTTTGGCCATTTGAAGAAATTTGATTTTCATAACAAAGTCAGTTTACCACTGGCATTACTTAAAGAAGCACAGGCATGCTATTGAAGCATCCAATGATACTCACAATAAAAAATTTTGAAGACCTAGAGGTCTTTAGGATGTGGAGATTTATTGAAGATGATAGCTCATGTCAGACAAATTAAGAAAGACCTGTGTGAGCACCTTTTAATACAACAAAATTGTTAAGATTGCAGCATCTAGAAAATGAAGAATTTTGTAGGTTAAATTAGATTGCATCCTCAATTCATATTAAGTTCACTGAAGGACTTTAATCGGGATGTTGGGGTGAAAAAATGGGGAGAACAGGTAGACTTGACAAGAATTATTTTTTGTTTCAGATATATTATTATAATGGCAGTTTGAGATGAAGTGAATTTCAAAAACAGTTGTTAATGCAAAAACAATTTAAGAACTGAAAAAATCAATTCCACATACCAGTACCACAAAACAGTACCTTTCACCAACCCTTGGAGGCTGAAAGGGTTTTTTAAATTAGTCTCTGACAGACATCTTTCCAATGGGATAATTTCTTGCTAACCTGTCCTAAGCAATAAGCTCAAAAGAAAAGTTCTAAAGTGTTTGTTTGAAATTGTTAATGCATGCACATTGACTTGTATGCCATTGTATATGAGTCATATCTGAGTAAAGTCAAGAACAAAACACATTGGCAGTAGAGGACATTAGTTTGAGATGGTTGGGGTTCTGGGCTTAATGTGAAGAATTATGCAAGGGACAGGTGGGCTACTGTGCATGAGTAATAAGCACTGTTTGAGGATAATCTGGGATTTTTCAGAAAGGCAAAGAGAATGAACACAATGCGTTTTAGATTAAGATTTCCCAAAATGGACCACCTTGGTGGTACTCTACTTAACCACAGTAGGGAACTACAATTGAGATGTCCCATATTAGTGTAAAAGGTAGATTATTGTTTAGGCAAGGATTTCTGAAAAAGGAAATCAAAATCCCAAGGGGAAATAATTAAAAAAAGATAACAGTCTTCCATCATCTTGTCCCTCACACTAGGCTGTAAATCCTTGAGATGATGGATACGAGGATACAGATAATAAAACAGTGCAGACACGGGAAGCATTGCAGGCAATGGGTGGCAGTGCAGCCTCTCTTGTCATCCTGTAAATGAACTTCATTCTCCCACCAGCTAAAGTGTGAAGAAGCCTCCACAGTAGGAGTTTCCACAAGACTGACACTTAAGTTACTAAACGGAAACTTACTTGGGGCAACAAATTAGCCCTACAAAATGCATTGAAAAGTAAATTTTAAAATGTATTAACTTATTATTGCAATTTTAAATCATTTTTATTAAATTCTATAGTTTGCTTAACAGAGTTAAAGAAGCAAACTAGATTCTTTTGTAAACAAGTATTTGTAAAAATGTTTTAAAGTTCCTTTTGAACATGAAGAGTGTTATGCTGAGGCAATAATCAGCTACAGAAGAATGGTGACTCAGATCCTCCATGCCATTATCATATTCTTCCTGTGAATTGGCCAGTTTTGTTCATGATGTGGAATCAAGGGTTCAGGTAAGTACTACAGCCACTAATCTGATCCTTGCCATGTAATACAAAGAAGAAAGACACTTCTGAAGGACCTCACTTTAACAGGTTAGTGTTCCCATTTTGAAACAACATCATCATAGTTGATACTATTTAATGCAATAGGAATGAGCTGAAGCTCTGTCCATGTTAGGGGAAAACCAAAAAATAAAATCTTACCCAAAAAGGGAGATTTTTCAAATTGCACTAATGAAGTAATGAAGGGAAGTAATGGTAATATCTTTGATTAAAATTTAAAAAAAGAAAAATGAGAAAGAAAGCAGAAAGGAATGAAGAAAGAGAGAAGGAAGGAGGGAAAGAAGGAGAGAGGAAGAAGAAATAGAGAAAAAGAAATAAAGGAAGGAAGTGGAGGAGGAAGAAAAGAAAAGTGGATATGGACAAATAATTGGGCATATTCGATGGTTTTTGTCAAATACATACTTCTAGAAGGAAAGAATTTCGAAAAAAAATATACCCATTTATACCATTTATGGTTTCTAAGAAAGTACATGCAACCCTGAAACAAATGTGGTTAAGTATAATAGATTAATAAATATAAATCTAATTTATATCTAGAATCTACTAATTCCTCTGAGAAATCACTGCTATTGATAGTTGGTCCTATTGCATATATCTGCCATTAAAGCGAAAATATCACCAGACAAGCAAAACCACTGCCCAGTGATACTGAGTCTTGCTGTAGCAATGCTCTGGCAGATTTTCTTTAACTCATCTAAGTGTTCAAATCATACACTAATATCAGGTGCTATAACATTCCTCTCAAGTGCTGTTGTCTGCTGAATTGAGAGAAAAATGAAGGAAGACAATTTAAGTTATGAAATAAAGACTTGTCAATTCTTTGTCATGCACTAAAATAAATAAAAAGGGAAAAAAAGCATCAAATTAGAAAAACACATGTATACAAATGATTATTTCAATAGATTCTATCATTATAGGAAAATGCCAATAACTGGAGGGTAGATTTATTTGCCTGAGAAAGAAAATGGACTCAGAAGCTGTTAACAGTTGAAACTTACTCATCACAAGTTAGCAAACTTCTTATAAGAACCAAGGAGCAGTTCTCTGCATACACTCTGAATACCAGTTCCATATGGACAGGTTACATACTAACATCTGAGTGTGGATAGTAAAATAACTCTAGAATCAACTGTTTTGTGTTATGGTTCTCTCCCCAGTTTTGTTTGTTTTCTTTTGATTTTATGTGTTTGCTTTGTTTTGATTTGTTTTCTTGGGACAGTGACATAAATTATTTGTGTATATGAACATGAATTTGAATTTCTGTCCTTTTCTTTCTGTCTTTCAAATGTTTGGATTACAAGTGTGTACAACAAAATTGGACTATTTGGTAGTTTTAAAGACCCCCTTCTTGCTGTGTAGGTTTTAGCTTCTGAGTGCTGGGATTACAATCATTTGTAACCACAACCAGCTGTATAACAGATAACTTTGAATGAGAAATAAAAAGAAGCTACACAGGACCATTATTAAACTCTACCTTGTTTTGATAGTCCAAATACAACAGAACATTGACCTAAATTACATAGTGCTCATTACAGAATAGATGTCAAACTTCTCAGAATCCTGGAACTGAAATACAGTTCTGTACTTGCACTTCATGTGTGAATACCAGGAAAGAGGATTGGCATCTCTTATCAAATTCATTTTTACCACCATCCAATAATATGTACTGCACTAAGCATCCACCCCAAGAAATCCTTAAAGTTATTTAAAGACTAATCATCCTCAGAAACTACATTTTGTTTCTGTGTCTTCTTTATAAAAGTTAGTGGAAGATTTAATAGGTCTTTTCTGGGAGTTCTGTATAAATGGACATGGGTGGAGATATTGAAACCAAAGAAAGTTAGGATGGGGACTGTAGACTCAACTTCGTCTTAGGTGGTCTGAAAGAGACCACAGGCTCAGCTTTGTCTATAACTTTAGGCCCTTTCATCTGTGTTATTTGAAAACACATAACAATGCAATTAAAATAACAATAAATATAGTTTTATACTAGATAGATAGTGGTAGATATATTGTCTGGATTGCTTTGGGGACATGGGGAGTGACTTACCATTGCATGTTTGTGGCCTCAGGCTTTCCTCTACTTCTGTCCTAATACCTCTTGTACAAATCATTCCAACTGTGACTGAGAAATACACAAGGCTGAGGGTTTTGATGACTAAGGGACAAGTTTCTGAAAAGATATTTCATATTGATTGACTCTCAGGAGACAATACTTGAATAAAATTCCCTGACTGGTACCAACTCTTTTGAAGCTAGATGTGGCTTTTTACCATCTACAGAGGGAGAAAGATAAATCCTGCAGCACTTCCGAACTCTAAAGTAGGGTTCACAAATATGATATTATTTATTCTCATTATTATGCTGCAAATAATGAGTAAATTAAATGCAATGCACTATGGAAAAGATAAAAATATACTGACTTGAAGAGTCCTTACCCTCAAGATGTTGCCTGTCTAAAAGTTGACATGAAACCATAAATGATCATAATATTTAAAAATGACGAGCTTCAAAAGTAATGTAAAGATTTGATGTTTACAGCCACTGTCATAATGTGCCATTATAAGTACCAAATTTATTCATTTATGTGACACATTTGCAGATGGTGACCTTCTATATGATAATCTGGGTACATTTCCTTAGAAAATTCTGTTTTTCTGAGGTCTGTTGCTCCATGACTTTTGGTTCTTATGATTTATACTCCTGTGCAGTATGGGTCTGGGCTTCATTAGCACCTGATTTACCATGAGTGCAGATGGTTGTTGGAAATAAAAAGTCAGCCATTTCCTATGATTAAATCTCTCATGGGCGGCATCTCACTCTTAGCTACTTCCTCACGATTACATATGATTCATTCCCAAGCTGAACAGTGATTATTATATGATTGTTAAATCTAAAGTGGAAAGGAAAGTAGAATATTAGGAAAAGTCTAGTAGCTTATTAATATATATTATGTGCTACAATGAAAATGATTTTACATAAGTATTAGCAAAATGATAGATTTATGGAGGATGAGAGAAAATTACTCTATTATGACAATTGAATGTAACAAAAAGAATTCAGAATTTTTCTTCTTTGTCTTTAGTTTTTACCCACTTGCCTGTTTTAAGAGCTTATTACTTAAAATAACAATCTCCCCTGAATGCATCCTTATTTGAGTCAGTTGCAAAGACTAGAGTCCATTTATTTTATGTGAGTCTACTAAGCAAAGGGAGGGTAATAAGACTGCTAATTTCTTTGCCTAGAATTTTAGATCTTAGAAACAAAACTCTTCCCACTAGAAATAATGTAAAGACAGTTTCCACTAATCACTTGTGTTTTACATGGAACAATAATAGAATATGAAACATTTCACCAACCTATGAATATTCTGTTATGTTGACTAGGTGGAGTTGATGATGTTTAGAACAGAAGCTGTCCTGATCATAGAGTCTTGTTCTTTTAATGACTGCATAACTATTTTTATCTACCTATCATAGTTCATGTGAAAATCTAATTTTTCTATTAAGAGAAAAGCATACTCAGACCTCACCTCTCTAACTCATGTTCATTATTTGGTTTGCTATGGTAACTTAGTCATATCTTTGTAAAAGTCTAATAAAGACTTAAAGCAGCATTGTCACTGTTGGCTTTTAGGGGCAGCTTTGCAACTGTTTGCAGAAAGCTTATATAGAAGCAACACAAAGCAAAAGTAAAATTTGCCTTTGGAAAATAAATGACACATTTCCAAAGAGGCAAAGCTGCTCCCTGTTTTTCACACAAGCACTGATACACAAGAAACTGTGATATAGATCTCATATCTGTCCCTGGCCTGTCAGCTTGTCCTTATCTCCCATTGCAATAACACTTCCAAGCTCACAGGTTTTTCTCCTAGCTGGCTTTAGACATTTGTTCCTTTCTGCCACAGGGCCTTTGAACTTACAATCATCCGTGAAGGAAATATATTTAAGGAAGTATAACTTCCTTATGTTGTATGCTCATTTTTTTTCTATGTTTATGTAGGGTCAAGCAAGTTTGCAATGTCTATACTCTAAGGTAGAGACAATAGGTTGAGCATATGAAAGCACCCTGGTGTTATATAGGCTAGCTACACAGTATCTGCCATATAACACATTTTCATGTCTTTTATCTATAATTACATACCACACCACCTACACCAAACAGTTGCTTAAAGCAGAAATAAATTGATACCATTGTCTTTTTTTAGCTGAGAGTAAACTGGGAGATGACTGAAGGCAGTATGTTGGTATTCATCACCAAATTCATTTCTTTTGTGATTTTCTACCAAGTATCTATAGTGTTCCAAGAAGGAGAAGTTGATATTAGCAAGTCCTTTGACTCTTAAGATCTGGAGCCTCTGGGATGTCATTTCTGCATCATTTCCCTGGTCATGGTAAACCATGAGACTATACTAGATTACAGTAAGTAAAGAGAGATTTGTCTCTGTAAGAGAGAAGGGAGACAGAACTAAGCATCCAGGGAAAGGATAAGCCTGCGTTCTTAAAATATTCTTTAGGTATATTCAGTAACAATGGAAGTAATTGCAAATATGATTGGTACTTACTATAATGAGCATTCTGGGAATTGGTTGAATTATCCATTATGTTTCATGAAGTTTGGGAAAGTCTATTGCATACTCAACCTTCTATTAGCACAAGAAATAGTTAATTAATACTGAGTTTAATAAGCAGTCTATTGTTGTGTTTAAATGAGTAATGGCTAAAAGCAATACGATGCTAAAACTTATTTATTTTGATCATTCATAAATTTCCAGAAATATACCATGGCCTGAAATAGAGAGAAACATTCAGTACTCATTGAGTGAATGTGTTAATAAGCATGGATCAAGTTCTCTTTACTTGGTATTCTCTTTCATTTTCCTAAGTATGTTGCTTTACATGTCATGAGTTTGAAGTGTCTAGGTATAAATTCCTAATGAAATTGCTATGTAGAAATAAAGACCCTACTTGCATGTATAGCCCTGTGAATTTCTACTAAAAACTTTGGCAAGATTTACAAACATTAAAAAAATATATAAATAAAAATATTCTGAACATTTTATTTTTTTAAGTGCTATGCCTGACCCACAGCTAGAAAAGCCTCTGGAATTTTATTTTTATAATAATGATCTCAAAATGCCAGTAATTACTCCCACTAACCATATACTTTGTTCAGTGGTGAAGCAACTCAAAAGGAGTAGCTACAAATAAATAGATAATAAAATTCAGACTGTGATGACTTCAAATCTGTGTCTAAATTCAGATCTCAGGAATTCTTTGTGTCTAATTCTGCCTTTCTAGAAAACAGATGACATTTTACTTGTGGAAGTCTATGCAATATGCTGTTGTGTTTTAACATAGGAAAAGTAATTATGGTTTGGTGATTTGCTGACAGGCTTATTGAAAACAGCTTTATCTCTAAATAAATGATTTCTGCCAGAATTGATCCCCATTTATTATCCACTTATGGGCATAATTTTAAACAGGAGGAAAAAAATATACTGTTTAGGAATGCTTCTAAAATAAAATAATAGAAAACACAAGAAAGGTAAAAACGAGGAAAGGTTCCTTTTGTGCCTCTTAGAATCATGCCATGTGCTTTTGAGTGTGCTGACACATGATTAATCCAATATGAGAGTGACTACATCTGTCAATTAGTTTATGTACAAGTCAGCCTGAATACTTTATATAAATTATAGCTCCATGATGGAAACAAAAGCAGAACATGATATTCAGGGAGTTATCTGAGTCCCTCATGATGTAAATCAGTGACAAAAAGTGTAATCTAAGCAGTAATGGCTGTACTGATTCATGTGTTGGGCTACTTAATTCTTCAATTTGATTTAAAATATCAATATTTTCAATATAACTCAAGTAATCTGATCCCTACACCTTATCATTTGTGATATAATTAATGTTTATATAACTACTCTTCATGGCATTGAAGAAAGGAGAATTGTCCTCTTTTTTAGTTCTGGTGTCGGAGAATTTTTAAGGATCACAGTACTTTCAAAGTGAAAAGCTGTGCTTCTTGTTAGGGGACTTGAAAAAAGACTGCTGATGTGTGAAGGAAAACAAAAGGTAAAACACCTAACAAATTTTCAGAGAATAGATTCAAGTCTTATTAGAAGTATTTTTTTTAAGTTGTGAAGCTGTGGTAGTCCTCACAGAATACAAGTAAGGGAAACAATGTGTGAAAGGGGCAGAGAGGTGTAAATTTGGCAAGTTTTATAAAATGTAACATCTAAAATTTGGTTAGAAGAGACATGAAAATACATCAGGGTGCAGTAAAATAGTCTAATGAAAGATTATAGAATTGAAGTGAGTGAGAGTAATAGAAATATATTTGTTTTCCAGTGATGAAAGCAAGTGTGTTTGTGTATGTGTGTAAGTGTATCATGTTTGTATGTATCTATGCGTATAAATGTATATAAATGTATTGTATGAATGTGTTCCTGAGTATTGTGTGTGTATAAATACATATACACACCTTCATTTGTCAAGGTGACACTACTCAGCCAACTTGTTTCAATTGAGTTTCAAATTTAAATAGGCTAAGCATTTGCTATTAAGCAAAGTTATTTTATTTAATAATAAAGAGCATCTTCAAATACTTGCTGTAAATGAAATCACAAATCAATTTGTATTCCAGTAGTGAAGTTTTTTCGTGACTGAGGCAGGAAATCTTATAAGAGAGTTAAAACATCTACACTAAAATTATTTTTCTGAAACTTACTAAGTTCCCAGTAAATATCTATGAAATGGTATTATCATAAAACTGAACAGCTTTTGTACCTAGTGACTGACAATGAATTAAATTAAGATCAATAAATAAGACAGGAAGAAAGAATCAAGAAAGCCCAGGCAAGTGAGTTGTTGAATGACAGAAAAGAGGGTGTGAAGTGAGCTGCCATTCCCCTCCCAGTCTCAGCATATTTCATCACCATCATTCATCTATTGCCTGCTGCTGAGGATGGCTGTTGGGATCCCTGGAGGTTCTATAGAGACCACATCTCAGTGATGTGATCATGTATCTGTGCCTTGATAAATACATACATGTAATGGAATACTGGAGCCTAAAAGTGATCAGAGTCTCTCTCATTCATTTTAAGTTTATATACCACTTGATATGATATATAAATGATGATATCCAAATGCACAAATTCATAACTTGGGATATTGCCTTCAAAAATCCATGTAAAGCCAAATTCACTTTCATATTGCTTGGTGACTACAAAACCAGAGCAAAAAGATACGGGCTAAGAAAGTCAGAACCTTTGGAAAGCCTGTTCAGTCTTTATCCATAAGGAATTCTTTTGCTTTATTATGTTCAAATACATTGCTTCTCTCTAGCATTTATCACAATTTACTTAAAATAAGTTAATACACCTTTCCTCATAAAATGTTTGTGCTGTTTCAAATAAAGACCTGTTTTACTATGTATACAAATATAATTTTGATGTCTTAACACTTGAGGTAGAAAATAAAATATCAAATAAATGAATTTTGTCTCATCAGAAAAAGGAGCATACTCATGTCTCTTGATGTCCAGAGAAAAACTCAGATATGCTAATTGCTGTATTCATAATGCTCTCTTCTTTGGATTAAAGTATATTAAAGAAAAACTTAATAATATTTTCCATTTATGGATATGATGATTCTTTCAATAATCTACTCATGTTTCCTATTTAAGTAACACAAATAATTTTAATTTTTAATTAATCAATTTATTTATTTCATATCAGGCCTTAGTTTACCCTCCCTCCTATCCTCCCAATCAATCCCTACCCCAATCTATCTACAGCCACATTCTACTCTTCCTCCATTTCTGTTTAGGAAAGGGCAGGTTTCCATAAAAATCAACAAAACGTGGCATATCAAATTGCAGTATGGAGACCGCCCCCCCCCATGTATTAAGGCTGGGCAAGGAAACCCAGCATGAGGAGTAGGGTCTTAAAAGGCAGTGAAAGTGTTGGAGAGAAACCTTATTACCACTGTTAGGGGTCCCACAAGAGGACCAAGTTACACAACTGTCCCATATAAGCAGATTGCCTTGATAAGTGTCCTGCAGGTTTTCTGGTTGTCAGTTCAGACTCAGTGAGCCCTTACAAGTCCAGGTTAGTTGATTCTGTGAGATTTTGGGAGTGTCCTTGATTCTTCTGGCTCCTACAATTGTCCCCGACTCCGACTCCTTCTACAGGATTCCTTGAGTTTCCATCAGTTGCTGGATGAAGCCGCTCTGATGACAATTGTGCTAGACTCCAATCTATGAAGATTAACAGAATATTGTTAGGCATCATGACAGTGACACTTCCCCATCCAGTCCTGCTTGAGTCTATCCTACAACTCAGGATCATCTATCCTGTGTGTCCAGGCAGTGTCAGAGGTGAGCTTATTCTCCTGCCATGGGTTTTAGGCTAGACGAGTCATTGGTGGCCACTCCCCCAATCTCTAGGCCACACTTACCCCAGCACATCCCATAAGCAGGAAAGACTGTAGGTTAAAGATTATGTGACTGGTCTGGCTTCTCATTATCTCCACTTGATTTCTTGCCTGGTCGTAGTAGATGGCCAGTTCAGGTATGTATCTGCTACTGCTAGAAGTCTTATCTGGCCTAATTCTTGAAGATTTCGGGGAGATTCCCTTGTGCCAGGTTTTTACTTGACCCTGGAATGCCCAGGATAGTTAGGAGCTAGAGAGATGGCTCAGCAGTTTAGAGCACTTAGCTGATGAGTAAAGAGGGTCAAGAACAAGATGGAGAAATCCACAGAAACAATGGAACCACGCCAGCGAGAGCTCAGGAACTTTAGAACAATGGCTGCAGAGCCTGCACTGGACCATTAGACTGGACTAGGCCCTTTGCATATGGGAGACAGTTGTGTAGCGTGGTCTGTCTGAGACTCCTGGCAGTGGGATCAGAATTATCTCCAGTGCATGTGCTGGCTTTTTGGAGTCCCGATGGTGGGACTCTTACCAGGTAGAAAGACTCCCCTAGAGGTCCATAGTATACTTTTCAGAGGTTCCTTCATCTACTCTAAATTACTCAGTTGTATTCACTTTTATTTTTTGCTTCAGGAGACAGAAAGAAAAGCCCCTAAAAAGTAATACAATGATATACAAGTATCATTCAGTATCAGCCTGACTCCCTATGTTCCTTGTAGACCAGGAAATCTTTCCAGGTGATTCTACAGTCGCTATTGTAATCAATGGGAGATCATTTCAGAAGGGAAAAAAGAGTTCTGGAATTTCTTAAGTAAGATTTTGCTACTTTCCATGAAATGTTGAGAGTCACTTACCTCTATACCTCACTGGGTTCAGTGAGACAGGGCTGTGCTCAGCAAGAAAGACAATTATTCCTATTGTAAAATTGTGCTTTCTCTTCCTATGTAGTTTCATAAATTTCCACTTATTATGAGAAATAATTAATTTAAATGTGCAAGTTCTAAACATGTCTGGTCATTGATTAAACATATTATGTAGTTAGTTTCGACTAATCACAAAATTATCAGAACTGACTGAGTATAAACCTCTCTGATGATTTGATAACATCACTGCTATAATGTTTTAAATTTCACTTTATTAATTAGATCTAACATAAGACAACAGAAATTACATAGAGGAACATTAATTTTTTAGCATCATAAGCAGAAATTTTTTTTACATGTACACAGTTACATAACAGTTAGTTATGCTATTTTAATAGAAATTCTTGAAACACTGAAATGCCTTATTTCTGAGAGCATATTTTTTCATATACTCACATGAAAAAGTTTGTTGAGCCTTATAAAATAATTCAAGTTAAGTTACATTTTTATAGCATCCATCTTTTTTATAAGCCAAGATGGAGTATTATATGAATCTGCCTGAAGTTTCTACAGCTTGTTTCATTGTCTCCCTGGGACTTAACAAGAACATCTTATGAATGAGATAAAAGAATTTTTATACATAATTTTTAAAAATCCATATCTCTGACTGTTGCCCGGAAGCATGAGACTTGTTTGCTCTCTTTCATGTGACTATGAAATGCCCCGGATGTGGTCATGGCAGTGTTTCTTCCTATGGACTACTATCAACATTATTCTTTTACTGTAAATGATATAATTTGCTGTCAGCAAAAACAAAGAGCAAATATGTGAATCTATGTAACTAGAGTTCTTTACTAAATTGCAAATGATAGAATGACAGAGTTACTTGCATCGCTGCTGCATTCATATGGGTAGCAATTATAGTGATATGTTATTATCTTCAGATATATAACTATTAATTCTATAATTTTAAAAAAGGGTCCCTTTCATTTCTTATTTTTACAAATTGAATGACATTATATTTTGAAAATCAATATTAAATATTATATGAAAAAGCAAAACATTCAGAATACATAACAAAAAAAACCCATATAGTAATAAAACTTCTCTTTTCTCCAAAATACATGAAATATAAAAAACAAAATCTAAAGCTTCTCAAGCCAGGTTAGGCTCAGCTGCAGATAAAGAAAGCACAGTAGGTCACAGCTAATGCCCACGCATGCACTATGGCCACCACAAATTTCTGTAAAGCAATCCTTCTACAGACAAAGCAGTTTTGTTTTGTTTTGAGTGTGTGTGTGTATGTGTGTGTGTGTGTGTGTGTGTGTGTGTGTGTGGTTTAAATCACTTTATTCACCCATCATCTTTCAATGAAAAAAATGAAAGTTTTTGCTTAAAAATCACTAATAAGTTAGTGTATCCCCTGCTTATCCTTCTGGGTTTGTGAGATCTGGCTCAGGATGATATTCTCCAAATCTATCCATTTACTGGCAAATTTCATATATCATTTTTTTTCCTTACTGCTGAGTAGTCTCCATTGTGTTTGTTAATCCATTTCTCAGTTGAGGGGCATCTAGGTTGTTTCCAGGTTCTTGTTATTATGAATAATGCTGCTATGAACATAGTTGAGCTAATGCTTTTGGGGTGTGAATGTGTGTTTTAAGGTTTATGCCCAATAGTGGTATTTCTGGATCCCTGGGGAGAATGATTCCCAGTTTTCTGAGAAATCTCCAAACTGTATCCAAGAGTGACTGAACAAGTTTACACACCCACCAACAATGAAGGATTATTACCCTTGCTCTGCATCCTCTCCAGCATAGGCTGTCATCTGTGTTTTTGATCTTAGCCATTCTGACAGGTGTAAGGTGGTGGTATCTCAAAGTTGTTTTGAATTGCATTTTTCTGATGGCTAAAAATGCTGAGCATTTTTTCAAGTGTCTTTCAGCCATTTGTAATTCTTCTGTGGAGAATTCCCTTTATAGTTCTGAACCCCAATTTTTGATTGGGTTATTCAGTGTTTTGGGCTCTAGTTTCTTGAGTTCTCTGTATATTTTAGAGATCAGTCCTCTATCACTTGTAGTGTTGGTGAAAAAATTTTCCCATTCTGTAGGCTGTCATTTTGTTTTAATGACTGCATACTTTGTCTTACAGAAACTTCTCAGTTTCAGGAGATTACACTTATTGATTGTTGTTCTTGGTGTCTGTGCTACTACTGATGTTATATATAGGAAGTAGTCACCTATGTCTATGCATTAGAAGGTATTTCCCACTTTCTTTTCTACCAAGTTTAATGTAGATGGTTTTATGTTGAGGTCTTTGATCCACTTGGATTTGAGTTTGGGGTGATAGGCTTAGATTTATTTGCATTTTTCTACATACTGCCATCCAGGTATGCTACCACAATTAGTTGAAGATACTTTCTATTTTTCCATTGAATATTTTGGGCCTCTTTGTCAAAAATCAGTTATTCATACTTGTGTGGGTTAGTGTCTGTGTCTTCAATTAGATTCTATTCATCCCCAAATCTGTTTTTCTGCTAGTTCCAAGCTGTTTTTATTACTGTGGCTCCATAGTATAATTTGAAGTTGGGGATGGTGATACCTCCTGAGGTTCTTTTGTTGAGCAAAATTGTTTTGGCAATCCTGGCTTTCCTGTTATTCCAAATAAAATTTAGTATTGCTCTTTCAAGATCTGTAAAAAATTGTGTTGGGATTTTGATGGGAATTGCATTGAATCTGTAGATTGCTTTTGGTAAGATTGCCATTTTCACTATGTTGATCCTACCTATCCAGGAGCATGGAAGGTCTTTCCATTCTCTGATATCCTCTTCAATTTCTTTCTTCAGAGATTTATTGTTTTTGTCAAACAGATCTGTTACTTCTTTTGTTACAGTTACATTAAGGTATTTAATGCTCTTTGCAGCTATTATAAAGGGAGATGTTTCCCTTAATATTTTTTTAGTTATTTGTCTTTAGTGTATAGGAAGGAGAGCTATTGATTTTTATTTTTTTTTTAGTTAATCTTGTATCCTGCTACATTGCTGAAGGAGTATGTCAGCTGTAGACATTCCCTTGTAGAATTTTGTGGGTCACTTATGTAAACAACCATATCATCTGCAAATAGAGATAGTTTCACTTCTTTTCCAATTTGTATCCCCTTAATCTCCTTTGTTCTCTCATTACTTTGGCTAAAACTTCAAGAACTATGTTGAATAGATAAGAGGAGAGAGAACAGCCTTGTCTAGTTCCTGTTTTAGTCGGATTGTTTAGAGTTTCTCTCCATTTTGTTTGATATTGGCCATTGGCTTCTTGTAAATCACCTTTATTATATTTAGGAATTTTCCCTGTATCCTTGTCTCTCAAGGACTTTTATCATAATGGAGTGTTGGACTTTGTCAAAGAGTTTTTCAGCATCCAAGTGGATGATTATGTGGGATTTTTTCCCTGAATTTGTTTATATGATGGATGACATTTGTATTTTTTCATATGGTGAACCATCCCTGCATTTCTGGGACAAACCCCTCTTGATCATGATGGAAAACTCTTTTTATATGTTGTTGAAATCAGTTTGCTAAATTTTGTTGAGTATTTTTGCATGTTCATGAAAGAGATTGGTCTGTAATTCTCTTTCTTTGTTGCATCTTCAAGTGGCTTAAGTATCAGGGTTATTGTGGCCTCATAAAAATAGTTTGGTTGCATTCCTTCAGTGTCCACTCTATATAACATTTATAGAGTGACAGTTTTATAATTATTTACTGGTATAATTGTTTTTGCCAATTTAAAAAAAATTCAAGGCCAATTTCATTTGAGTGGATCAAGTTTTAGTTAACACATAGATGTTGCTGGATTCCTACAGGCAGCACTAAGTTTCCCTGGAGACTTCAAGAAGTGAGCAAACCCATACTCCTGTTGATGGTCCTATATCCATGCACAAAGGGGTAGAAATAAATGGACTTGGTTGCAATATAGAGGAGGGATTTGATTGAGAAAAGTGGTGGGGGAGATAGGAGAGGATTTAAGAGGGGTTAATTTGGAGCAGATATGATATGAATGGATAAATCTTAAATATTTTTTATTAAAGATTTATTTATTTATTATGTATACAGTGCTCTGCCTGAAGCCATAATAGGGCATCATATCTTATTACAGAGGCTTGTAATTTACCATGTGGTTGCTGGGAATTGAACTCAGGACCTCTGGAAGAACAGTCAGTGCTCTTAGATGCTGAGCCATGTCTTCAGCCCTAAATATTTTTAAGAAGTGAGAAAAAACATAAAGTATTGCCTTAATTTTAAATTGTTGTGACAAAGCACCATGGCCAAGGCAATTTATAGAAGAGTTCATTGAGGTCTTAACAATTTCAGAGAGTATGTCCATGACCTTTATAGCAAGGAGCATGGCAACAGACAAGCAGGCATGATGACAAAGTAGTAGCTAACAGCTTATATCTTGAGATACAGCTGTAAGGCTGGGAGAGGTAACTGGGAACAATGTGGACTTTTGATTTCTCAGAGCCTATCCCTGGTGATACACCTCTCATCCAACAACACTACACCCTCTAATACTTCTAAGCAGATCCATCAATGTAGTATCACATGTATGAACCTATGTGAGCCACTGGTATTCAATCCAGCACAAGTACCTGTGCCTCTCTTTATTGCCCTTACACTATAGCTGCTGTACAAACAAAGTCTGGAGCCCTGTAGTCGTACAACTGCTGCTTTGGCTTGGACTCACTTCTCTAAACTGCCCTTTCTAGACACTGCCCATTCACCAGTACATAAGACTCTAGTAGTGCCTCCATCTGACTCATGATGTATTTTTGTTTAAGTAATTGTTTGCTATGTTTGGGAATATGTGAGTAATTCTGTCACCAATGTCTAGGATAAGGTTCTTAGCAGTGAAAACAAGTAACAGTGACTTGATTTCCTGATATAACTGCAACTTTAAACTCTTGCCATATTACTATAAATCAGTCAAGATTTGAGCTCTTCGCCAGAATCATCAGTGAAGTCCAGTTACTTCAGGGTATGAAGTGGCTTTGGAAGACTAAAACATAGGATACTAATAAAGTTATTATTTGTTAAAAATCTTTGCCCTCTATGAGAATACTGTTTCTGTGTTTAAAGTGATTGTTAAAATGCTTCAGGAAGTGGGGGGTGTGAAACAAATTAATTAAAATGATTTGAATTTGGAACACCTTAAGTGAAAGTTAAAAACATATTTGACTTAATTCCATGTGAAAACTAAGTTACTGAAGAGATTATGTTTCTGTGTGCTTTTAACATCAAAGATCAAGATTTGCATCTGCTGAATCATTTAAACAGCTGTGAACAGTGTACAAGTGCCTCCTGGAAGACTTTTGGTTTTGTATATTGTCAAGAATGTCCTTGTACATTGGCATTTCCAATGAATACATAACAATTACACTTGTAAGATCCAAACATGACCTTTAGGCATAATCACACTGAATTAAGCTTTCTGTGGATATATGACTCAGATTTCTATATAAGATAAACAAAGTGCTTCTTCCTCCCTCCTTTGCTACACAGCCTTGTCCGAAGCAGCCTCCACAAGTGGCAAGACACTTCTGTACATTTTTGCAGAAGTGTTCCAGGACTTCATGTTTTATTTGTTTTTGCGTGTTCAGAGTACCTTAGTTACTGAAAGGCTGAAAAAGGAAGAGAGAGAGAGAGAGAGAGAGAGAGAGAGAGAGAGAGAGAGAGGGAGAGAGAGAGAGGGAGGGAGGGAGAGAGAGAGGGAGGGAGAGAGAGAGGCAAGAAAGCTAGAAATAGTTCAAAAAATATATTGCTACAAACTAAATTACTTAATTGAAAATTAAAAAACTTGTGAAACTAAATATTTAAGTTTCATATTGACAAGACAATTTTGCTTCAACAAAATGTTCCATGGCTCATATGTCTCTGAAGATATGTAAAAGACAGAATCACTCTTATTGAGAAAATGCCTGGCAAATGGAAGATTGTTTCTTCATTTTTACCTGAACATCTGGTACCTAAGCATTTTGAATATTAATTGCAGATTTACAATTAAATTCATTGGAAAAAGACTTCGTACATTAATTAAAGTTATAATTGCATGCCTAACTTTTGCATGTGGACTTTGTAGGACATATGTCATCTTACTTGGAGTTATAAACCCTGTCTAAATGTGCAATAAATTTGATTCTATGTGACCATTTCACAACTAGTGAATGTTCAGTTTCCATATTCTCAAGTCCAAAGTGATGTGATTTCTCTCACAAATCCGAGTCTGAATTATTTGAATCATTTTCTATTGTGAACCATAAAATAGATGGCATGCATGCCTAAATGTGCTTCTCTTGCATTTCTACAACCTGAGGATAAGTTTGGTGTAAAAAAATAAAATTTAACAGCCTTTAATTTGTCATGTGGATCTGATTCTATGTACTCTTTATTGCCTCCATATATTTATCAAAGTGAAGCATAAAATGGTTGTAATAATGGAGAATTTAAAGTAGCTTTTGCACATGAGCAGTAATGCTAACTAATATGGTGAATAAAGGCTGAATGTAAATTCTCAGGATTTCTGTTTCTTTCAAAGTTTTTGTGAAACTAAGTGGTCTTTTTCTTTTGTTCTTTTTGGTTGAAACAATATTCACATGAAAGCATCATGAACTTTCCTAGGCAGATTGGAAGTTAAAGGGAACTGTAATCCTCATATATTTATTTAATTTCCATCTGCAATACAATATTTAGAACACAAAACTTGCAAAACATGAGCCATAGATCATGCTCCAATATACCTGCTCAGAGCTAGCCTAAGTATAGCTCACCTCAATAGAGCTCTACTACAATAGAAATATATCAGTTGCTATGATGTCTACTTCATCCATGTCTCTTGAATTATGTCTCTCCTCTCTTCCCCTTGACACTGGGCTTAGGCCTTCATTTGCATTGTTCTACTATGTTTTTTTTTTTTTTCAACAGTACAGCATTTTAATCATCCAGCTCATGGCTTCATTCCCTGACTTATCTGCCCATAAAATAAAGCTGTCCACATCACTGCACTATCATAAACTTCTTTCAGTTTGTGTCAACCTTAACCTTCAATTTTGACATACAGATTTTGAAAGAGGCCTTACCACAATTATTGTTCTATATTCAGCATGTTGTTTTCTCATAATGAACTGCCCCATATGCCTCTTTTTAAGCCTTTTGGGTTCATTGACGCAAAATTAGTTGAGTCATTTAATAATCCTTATATAATATTTATGTTTAACTTAGCTAATATTATAATTATTTTACATTTCTGCCTATAATTTTGTAACATTCTTCATATTTGAACATAACATGAACAATTGCATTTGCTTAGTTAGAACTTAGCACAGTGGCATGTGGAAGAGAATGGTCCTGTGGAACACTTGTTAAATGATTGAACATACTAATGACTAAATGCATAAATGGCTAGAAAAAGCTGTCACAAATAAGTTATACCTCCTAGTTTTAGAAAAATAATCTGAGCAAGCAATGACATAGAACTCATGATCAAAACACATTCTCTGTATTTTTAAAATTTTCAGTAAACTTACACAAACATGCTTTTAAAACAATGTCTTTTTTTTTCTTTTTTTCTTCTTTATTTATTTTGTATTTATCAAAAAAGTAAAATGAATTTAAAATGCTGAAAAGTTAACAATATTTATAAAGAAGATAAAAATCATAAACATGACTTATCAAGGGTGATAATGCAAATAAGTTTGCTACACATAAAAATACTAACCCTAACCCTAACCCTAGCCCTAACCCTAACC
>PVIH01007453.1:0-34089 GCA_004025045.1 Sigmodon hispidus | reverse complement strand
ATCAGTCCAGGATGTTTCTGATCCCAAGCTTAAAACAATGTCTTAAGGGAATTTTATATAAACCAGTATTTTCTTTTTATTGACTTTTATTTCTTCTTTGAGTATTTTTTCTTAAATAGAAAAAAAAAATCATGTTATTTTCTTGTTGTTTTTACCTGAACTATTTCTGAAAAATGCCTTGATGTTTGTAATGCAAAACATAAACTGAAGTTTCCAGAAAACAACACCCAAGCAAACAAACACACGACAGCTACATCAAAACAGTAGTAGAATAAAACCCAGTTGTAAGCTGAAGATAATTCAAGACCAATGAAATTTCAGGATTGGGGAGAGCTGAAATGTGGCTGATCTTAACAATATTTTATACTAGCTTTAGTCTGATTAGTTGCAATTTTTTTACAATGTGTAAACAGACCTCTCGCTTTTGCTACCTTTGCATTAAGAATGGCATCCAGTAAGACAATAGTAGAGCATTCCTAGCTTTGCTGTGATGTTCCTGTCTGATATTTATACCAAAGCATTTTGAAAATGCCTTAATACCTAATTTTTTTTTCTTTGGGTTTGGAACTATACTACAAAAAATTATGTAACCACTTTTACATGCGAACATGACATTCTAAGCAATGTTTTTTCCTTTTTTTTTGTCTGTGGTCACTCATATTAAGCTAGGCATAAACTTTATTTCCTTTGAGATGAAAGCTATGTTTTATATCTTCTGAAGGTTGACTCTCTTCTGTATCAGGAAACTTGATAAGGCAACAATGATTAAATTTTGTAAGCAAATATTTTCTTTTCATCATATACAAGGTGGTAATTTCATCAGAGTTGTCAATAGGAAAATACTTCAGAATTTATATAACTTCAGCCATTATTCATAAATTAGAACATAGACACAGGTATGTAGGTTGCAATACAGTAGTGATTTTTCTTTACATTTTTTACATATATGTGATATTGGTCTATAAATTAATAAAATCATTCTCTGAGTAAGAGTAAGAGTTTATTGTACTAAAAACCTACAAAGTGTGGCACAAACTTTGTTCTTCAGCTTACTGGCTTGCCTGTGGTTGATACATGAAGCAAATAAAACCTATGTGAGCCTAAACATTACTGAGTGTGTCTAAATAATGTAAAATCATTTTTACATTCTATAACTTTGCATCAGTAATTTTATTTGAGTAAACTATAATAGTAAGCTCAACATTAAGGTACATGTCATATTTGAAAACAATGAGTCATCAATGAATCAGCGACACCTTTGCAGATTATCAAGTCAAAATGTTTAACAATCTAATAAAGTGGTAACATATTAATATTTATAAGAAAAGTAGAAAAAAATCATACATAAATATATTCACATACTATATCAAAATTTCAACATCACTTTGGTATGCAAAAATATATAATCATTTTAACTTTATTTTTCCTAATTGAAGGCATATTTTTCTCAGAAATATGAATAATTAAAAATTAAATTTACTCATAAGAAAGAATTGTAATGTATTTTAGGTAATATAAAACTCTAGTCAAACTTTGTAAAGTTACTGTAAATTACCATAAATGTAGTTACCTGGTACAAAGAGACAAATATATAATCATTGAATGACAAAAGGGAAAATATAATATTACTTTAAGATTTAATACTGTGTTTTTTAATATCTTTTTTTTAGTTTCTGGGTATTATCTTTTTTGCTTAGTGCTTTCAGTTTATATCACATTTTTTACTATTGTTTGTATGATAAAAAACTATCTGTTACAACAATTATTTTAGCTTTACATTAGTGAGTAGGTTATTTTAAATTATGCTTTCAATCATTTTCATTTGTCATAAAGATATTACTAGCTGTATAATGTTTTTAACTTACTGCATATTTGTCTCTTTTCTCTCAAGCAAATTTCAGAACATTGCTGTTTTTTCTCCTTATGGCTATAGAGGTGATAGATAGTTCAAAATCAAGTTGCTTAAGATACCAGTATTATAAATCTAAGAAACAGATACAAAAATAAAATATTTAGATGGTTCTGTAAGATCAGCACAATGCTAACTAACACTAACAAATATGCTTTGAAATTATGCGATTATTCATTGCATTTTGTATATATCACATGTTTTCAAATGTCGATTAGTTTTATGCTAGCTTGAAACAAGCTGAAATTATTTGAGAAGAGAAACTATCAATTGAGATTCTCCATAAGAATTGCCTATAAATATGTCTGTAGCAAACTTTCTTAAACTGTAATTGTTTTGGGAAGCCGGAGACCACTGTAGGTGATTCCACTCCCCAGAAAAGTGGCCCTGGGACCCAAGAGAAAGCAGAATGATCAAGCTAAGGAGAGCAAGTCAGTGAGTGGGCTTGCCCTTCAGTTCCTGCCTCCCATGTTGTGGTCCTGTCCTGACTTCCTTCAGTGAGGGACTGTGATATGGAAATGAATATAAAATAAAAATAAACCACTTTTTCCTCAAATTGTTTATAGAGTCCTGGTGTTTTATTATAGCAATAGAAGCCCTAGCAAAGATGTAAGGCAAGATAGAACAACAAAGCTTTCAGTCCCTTAAATATGATGATTGTCTAAGCTGTTTCTTTCCTTCTTGCAGAATGAAGAACAAATTTTGGTATTTTGAGTTTGGCACATCTGAAACCTTCTCAGCCACTTGCAAGAAGCTACATGAATCTGTAGAAATAGAAGTAAGAAATAATGGATTCCCTTTTGTAACAGTATAAAGTGTCTTGTCTTTGCTTCCTTGGTGTTGTGGTATGGCCCTTATTAAGAAATACACCTTTAGCAATACATATAGATTTACTCAAGATTCTAAAATATGACCTTAGTCACTCATAATGAAATATCACTATCTGAAATTAAGCTTTTTGTATGGCTATTAGTTATCTTAGCATCATATAAAATACTATATAAAATACAACTGTGAAAAGCAGAGTTTACTGTGCACAGAACAAAGAAAAAGATGTCAGACTAAAAAATATGTGAAAAAACAAAAATTGCAAAAAACCCTTTCACTTACATTTTAAGGAATGATTATTTTATAATGTTAGGACATAGTGACTGAAGGTCTCCTCACTTTTACAGATAAATGTTAAAATATATGCGTTCCCATTCCATTTCTGACATTAGCTAGGTTTCTCAGTTCACAAGGTTGCTATCCCTATTACAGATGTAGGTTGTGAAAGTTCCAAGAAAGAGAAATAAGATAAGAAAAGACACTTCAGAAAAATCTGGAACTAATAGGCCTACCAAAAATATCTAGATATTATAGCACTCTAAAGTTCTAAGACATACTCAAAATGAAAGTGATACACTGAAGAATTTTTAAAGAATAAAGAAAAGTTTTATTTTGTATAAATAGTAAAGACAAAGCAAAGAAACAATTGTGAAATAAATAATGTGCTGATATGAATACAAAAATATTGGTTTGGCACTTTTAATTTTGAAAACAAATACATGTTATCTCCTGGTACCAAGTTACTAGTGGTACCTTTGCAGGTAATAAATGTGATGTGAAGTGAATGCTGTCTAAGACACAGCCTCATACATTTGATTCCTCATTTGTGGTTTGTCAAGACAGGGTCTCTCTGTGTAGTTCTGGCTGTCCTGGAACTCGCTCTGTAGATTAGACTGACTGCAAACTCACAAATGTGCCTGCCTCTTCCTTCCAATTGCTGGAATTAAAGATGTAGACCATCACACATGCCTTTTCTGTACTTAATTTACAATAGTTCTACTTTCTGAGTGACGGACACTATGTTTTAGAATCTGGGGTAAAACTGTGTGTTTACAGTCTTATCAGATCCTGGCTGTGCTCTCCAAAACCTCAATTTTTAATTTACTATTGATGACAATACTGATATTCTCAATGTAACATTTTTGTGTTTATTTCTCATTATAATTAGAGAATAAAACTAAATATTAGAAGTAGATTAAATGGCTAGGGAAAAGGAAACTTGTGTTCAGAACTATATTAAATCATAGTGATCATAGAAGTTTAGAATTAAGGTATGTCATGTATGTTATATGCTTTTGTATACATTAGCATATGTAATTGTGTATATTATATGTACGCAATCATGAGTATTTATGTCATATATATTATTGCTAATGCATTCTGTCTTTTAATCATATGTAGTGTAATGGTATATATATTTGAACTGTGAAGATTACTTTTTGTTTTATGTGTGTGTTATATATATAGACATGTTCACGTATATATCCAGATGTATTTTCACATGTATATGGAATCCATAGGATTAACACAGAGTCCTAATTTATCACTGCCCATTGTATCTTTCTGAAAAAGAGTCAGACTTGCTTCCCAGCAAGTCTCAGAGCTCTGCCTTTCTTTGCCTCTGCAGCCTGGAGCAAAAGTACACACAGTGCATCCAGCTTATCGCAGGGAACCCAAAGTCAAGTCTTTATGCTTATGAAGCAAGCATTTTACCCACTGAGCCACACCTTCTGCCCCTAATATATCATTAGATATGTAGTCACTATTTTGTGGACATAAATTTAATTTTAAATTACACTAACACTTTAATTTCAAAATAAAATTTTATAAAACTGCTTTATATTATAGACTATAGACTTTTTGTTTGTTCTCAAAAAGAAAACTATTCTTAAGAAAATCTGTAGCAAAAGCCAGGCTAAGGCTTTCTGTAGTTTAATTGGACACCAGAACCCTGCCTGTGTCTCTCAGTGCCTCTCCAAGAGCACAGTCTCAAAGTTGTCACTCTAGAGAGCAAGGCTATGTGTGTCACAAAGTACAATTTTCAAGAAGATTTTATTAACAAGCAATGTGAATTTGAATGAAAATATTGATTTTAAAAGTTGTTAATACAGCTAAAATGAATGTTATTTCATTATGTTCTAGATCTTATTGGGATGGTGACTATTCACAATACTCCTTAAGAAATCTGGATCAAAATTAAGTTACTGAGCTTTGAGTCATGCTTTTCCATGTTATCTAGTCTGGTTTTCTAGATCTGCATTTCCAACTTACTCAAAGATCCACTACTATTGTATTTATAAATTGGAGTCAGTACTGTGTGTTTTCCCTGTTACATCATAGTATAGTGTATGTGTTATGGCTCTCTCTCTCTCTCTCTCTCTCTCTCTCTGTGTGTGTGTGTGTGTATGTATGTGTGTGTGTGTGTGTGTGTGTGTGCATGTGTGGATAGCAATGCCAAGCATGCCTTTCTGTTCACATTTTAATGAATCCAGTCTATCATATTAGCAGAATATGACTTTCTACCCTCAAGGTTACTTCATAATTAAATATAAAAAATCAACAGTTCGGAAATTTGATTCTGCTTGCTATTGCTTCCTATGTGGCCTAAAATCACACAAACTATGATTTGAAAAGTGTCTAATGAGGAATAAACCATGGTAGTAACAATAGAACCTCAAGCAATGGTTATACATTTTACTGGCAGCTCTTTCAAAAACAAGTCATTTTCTGTGTGTATGTTTATGTCACAATGCTCTTTCCTGCAGGGGGCTCCTTCTGAAAGGAGTAAATGTTTGCGATGAAATAAATATCCTGGGAAAGTGCTTCATAATAACTGCTAAAATACATGTATTATTAAAATTTTCCTCATGTCTGTTACTAAGCAATGCACCTGCACTATCTGGTTTAATCTTTATACACACAGTATAAATGAAAGATATACTATAAAATCCTTATTGCATAGTTAAATACTTTTAACAATTTAGAAGAAAAATAATTTCATTATTGCTAGAATAATTAGACATAAAAACCACATCAATGCTATATGCATGTGAATGCAGCAGGTGAGAGTGATTTAAAAATTGGTACTTTTAATTTTAAGAATCTCAATTATCTTCAAATTTATTACAAAACACAAAAATAAAATAAAATAAAAAATTCAAAATTATTAAGAAAGGGTGTCAAAAACAAAGCTTACATTATTGTGTTTTGAATGATGGATAAAGGGTGCCTAAAAACCTCAAGTCAGTGCCTGAGAGTTAGAGCAACCAGGTGGACAGGTTGTCTATTCTTCTCCGTGTATCGAAACCAATGAGAGAATCAGAATGTCTGATCCATAGAATATTCAGCCTTTCAGGTGTTAATGAGACAAGGAAGATAGTAAATATTAAAGCCAAAAATTTTATTTTAATTCCCCAATACTAAGATTTTAAAAAATAATTTAGTAATATTAAGAGTTAACAAATATTAGAGCCTTATGGGTACAAAATCAACTATAGGACTTGTTCATTAACCTGGAAAACAGAATTGTCAAAGGCCTTAGGCTGCTGTACATGTTAAGCTCAGTCTTCCTGTCCTAGCTCTAAGATTGCCTATCAATGTTTTATCCTTCATTGAGTAAAATTATTAATAACTTCAACTGACATAAGCATAAAAGCTGACTCATAGAAAAACTAAAGCCAATTGTTGATTATAGCTCAACAAATTAAAACCATTAATCTCAGCTCTCCGAAGTTTATTAGCTAAGGTTAAATATATATTGGTAGAAAAAAATGTAGTTGTTCTTTTAGATACTTTGTGTTGGAAATAAGATCCCTGCAGTGTCTGCACAGGGACACTCTGTGCGTACTCCCTCTACAGTTATACTTCACAAAAATGTTCAAAATCTCTAGACTGAGGATCTTGGCTTTTAAGCTTTTACTTTTCCCTCCTCTGTACCTACTTTTTACAAAAACATAAATCTTCAAAGCAAATGAGAACCTTACCCTACATGGACTTATTCTTTGTTTACATTCATAGTCTTCACCTAAGCTTTATTTTAAACTCATCGGTGCACTACAACTCCTGGTCTCATCAGTATCAACATGAAAGTTTCCAGACTAAAGAACATGATGTCAAAGCAAACAGAGAAAGGTGGCCTGGGATGGTGAAACTAAACCACTTATAGACCCTCGGAGGAACAACCACACTCCTGTCACTCCTTGTTATTCAGGAGTCCTTGGGAGTTGCTGGTTGTTGGTTCCCTTTTTCCCACTTGTCTGAGAAAGACTAACTGGTTTCCTTCAAACCACACATGCTGTTGACTGTGAAGAGGGAAACAGGCAGAGCAGTACCCTCCAGTGGGCTCCATTGTCTCACCAGACTCCCCTAGTTCAATTAGGCAGAAGAAAGACCTTGCAGCATCTCCCCTTTTCTGCAGATGAACAAAGGAATCTTCCTCTACTAATTCTGAAAGTAACTTGTCACAGCAGGGTCCTAAGGCCTAGTCACATAATTGTCTTAGTGTACTACCTGCTGTGTTCAATATTGAGTGGAAATGGAAGCCAGGCCCCAGCTCCAGCTTATTTCGCAATTCTTCTGTTATTTAAATGATTTTAGTCAGTTTGGGGGAAGCCAGACCTTTATAAATTAACAGCAGGGAAATACCAAAGGTGTCAGATTGCATATTTATCATCTTTTTCGTGTAATACTTAAATATGTATTAAGAAGTGACTGACATAAATTAGGCAGTTTTCAGAAGCCACAGGCCGTGGCTTGTAGAGGACCCCCTTCTGCTTGACATTTCATCCTTGTCAAAGATCAAATTATTTTAATTTAGGCTGCAAATTATAAGGAATGAAGACTTCTTTGTGGGAATTCCCTGTGGTAATCTGACTTTTGTTGTTACTGCTGCTTGTCAGTGTGCAAAAGATATAATATGCATGCAAATAAGGTTAAAAAATATGTACTATCTAATTATCCAGCCAGTGCGTTCCACTCGAAGACAGTGGGAGGCCTGACACACAGTATGTGTTTGATTCATTGAGGCCTGCAGGGTATTTACACAAGATTACTTTTAATTATGAAATTAATATCTGTTTATCTAGAATATATAGCGGTGAGTGAGTATACACAGGAGCAGAATTCTTTAGTAAAAAGAAATGATCTTAATTTAATACATAAAAAGGAAGAAAGAGCACTTGTTTTTGAAAAATGAATCATATCACCCAGAGCTGAGTCCTCCTCAGTGAAACAAACTGAAGAGAATTTAGCACTTTTTCCAGAATTGTTTTTTTCTACTGCCCAGTAGGCTCATTGTTATTTTGGTGAATGCAGCTCTAGCTTCAGAGAGATGAAACAAAGGTAGAAAAAGCAGAATTCAGGTTTTTTTGTTGTTGTATCTGGGACATCATGATTTCCATGAGAATTAAAGTTAGTGTTTCAGTTAGTGATGACTTAATTATAGTAGGACATGGTGCTGTTGCAACCCTTTGCTGAGCTATTGTTAGAGACAAGTGAAGTGCTCATCCCTTATAGAGAGCTTTGAAAAAATTTAAAATTGTATCTCTTCTTGGCTTATAATAGAAAAGAAAGAATAATTTTTGAGAAAGTTATAATAATTATCATTTTGGAAAATCTAAAGCAAAAAAAATGTATAAACAAGTTATCACTTAAAAACTATAGAAGAGGGGGTTGGAGACATGACTAAGTGGTTAAGACTGCTTCTCCAGAGTCCCTGATTAGATTTCCAGTGCCCACATAACTCGTGACAAGTACCTGGAACTCAGACTCATGAGCCAGACTCCATGGGCATGTGCACTCATATGAATAATATATATGTTAAAGCTAAAAACTAACCTCATGATCCTGCACATGTGTTTATCAACAATAATAAACATAAAGTTTAAAAACTCTAAAAATTGACCATTTTGCTATACAAAAGCACAGTTCATTTGCACATATATTTGCATGGTGACTTGTTACAAGGCAGTAACAAAAATTCTATCAGGTTCCATTATCCACGTAACCATGCATAATGTTGGCTGAAGAATGCTTGTACTGCTCCTCCTGACATCTCCCTCACTCAGTGTTGCCTGTCTTCCACATTCCTCTGGGTACCTGTCTTTACTTTTGAGGTACTTAGAATGAGAGCTCATAACTTATTCCAAAGAATTAAGGGTCCTGTGATCATCTTTTCATACTAACCTTATTTTTCCTTTATAAATGTCTATCAAGTCATTTTACTTTTTAACAAGAAATAGAAAGAAAATAAGAAGGATGGAAAGAACAAGAAGAGAGAGAGAGGTAAAAAAAAAAAAGCAAGGTAGGTGTAGAGACAGAAGAATCAGGAGTTCAAATCCATCATTCATAAGAGGCAATGATCATAAAAATTTTCACATTCCTAAACCCACCCTCTTTGGCCCAAAATTTGAGTTTTGGATTTAACAAAAACATGAGCATGTTTTTCCCCCAAAGGTTTTCTATAACGTAGGACATACTGGTGATATGGTTTGACTATTTTTAATAATTATGGATCATATTTGGTCAATATTCCTATATGTTTTTTATTGACATGAATTTAAATAGCCTTATTAAAAGACAAGGAAGTAAATAAGCAATCATAATAAAGGAAATACCCCCCCTTCTCTCTCTTCAGTGTGATGGAGTACAGATAGATTTAATAAACATCTCTCTGGAAGGAATTGCAATTTTGAATATACCAAGCATGCATGGAGGATCTAATCTTTGGGGAGAATCTAAAAGAAAGAGAAGCCATCGTCGGATAGAGAAAAAAGGCTCTGACAAAAGACCCACGCTCACAGATGCCAAAGAGCTGAAGTTTGCAAGTCAAGGTAAGGTTTTCCACGATTATATGTTAGGTTGCTTATTTCTCTTGTTCTAAAAGCTACTTTAAAGAAAAGCCTACACACACACACACACACACACACACATACACACAAACACACAAATTACAGTGGATCAAAAATTATTTATATTTATATTATTTATTCTTTACTTTGTTTCTAATCTTTCTTTTATGAAAGACCTTTTCCCAAAGAAAAGAGAATGTAAAAGTAAAATAGAAAACACCTTACATGGTGCACTTTTGAAATTAGCTCATGCGGGTCAATATTTAAGAGGCTGGACCAAGGAGCCAGTTTTTCTGTTAAATACTTTACTTTTGGCTCTTCAATCAAGTTATAACAAATTCAAATCATCCTGTAGTAAGTTACTATTTTAAGGAACATAAATATATAAAAGAAGGTTTTGGTACCACAAAATATTTTATGTGCTGCTGTATTTCAAAAGTTATTATCAAACATTCAATGACCCAAGAAACAGGGAGCAATGAATACCAGAATAGGGTACATGGTTATAGGAATTTATTTTTCAACCCCATTATAATATAGTTCACTTGGTGACATAACAACTAATTCTAAATAGATGTTATAATCAAGGACACAAAAGTGGAGCTACTTTATTTATAAAAGCCTGTAATATTTTAACTTCAAAACCATACCTAATGTTAATAACACTAAGCATAAAGAAAGCTTGATAATATAGGCATGAATACTCCCCTTCAGCCAAATTCTGAAACTCTGGTAGCTAAAACAGGAGAATTACCATGAATTTGAATCTTCCTATGGCTGAATAGTGGGATCTACACCGTCAGATGCTACCAAATAAATAATATACAAATATAAATTCTACTTTCTCATTGTTTTAAAGTGAAATATGTAGAGGCTATAACATTGAAGCCTCAATATAAATAGATCAATAATATGTGAAATAGCTGATTTTGATATTTTCTTCTGTACATGGATCTAGTTTAGGCTTTGAGAAATTACTTCCATTAAATAAAACTCAGAATCACAAAGTGGAAAAGATTGAAAGAATGTCACACATCACCCATAAGACAAACTTACATACTCCACTGATGACAGGAAGCTTGACCTACAAACCAATTAAAATATTCTACATTAAAAAATTCAGCAAAACTACAGGAAAGACATAAACATACAGAATAAAATGCACCTTTTCTTTATAAATGAGTAGAAAATATGTACAATTATTTTGTATAAATGTTGATATAAATATTGCATTTATACTAAATACTGGTATAAATATATTTCTAAGATTATTGATAAAATTCTAATTATTAGAATTATCTTAAGTCCTTAGTAAGAACAAGCTTAAAAAACCGTCTAATTATCACATAGTACAAAATATTCATTGTTTCTTACATCGCAAGTATATATTTTATGCATATATTTTATGTGGATAGGAATTTTTTTCTCAGGTTTCTTTACTAGTCTGTTATTGTAGTCTAGGACATAGCATGTTCTTCCCACCTCTCTGTCCCTAACATTTACCCAATTTGATTTTAAGTGGCTCAGCTGACAGTTACATTCTCCACTAGCTCTCTGAGCTTCTAAGGCTCGTGGCTGTGCTCCCCCGCCCCAGCCAAACGTGTGAAAAAGCATGCCATCTATTATGTTCCATAGAACCATTAGACACGTACCATTTGCTGCAAAACTGTCCACCGTAAACTTTTACTTTAAGATTGTGTGCTTCAAATAAAACCACAAAGACACCAGCCACAACTGTTCTCACAGACCCATTGTGAAGGGGAGACTCTCTTATTCCTATTTCTGCTTTCCCGCTGTGGAACTATCAGAGCCAGGTTCTCAAGTGTAAGGAGTAAGGAAAGATTGAGAACGTGCGGAGATCGAGGCTCAGAAATACATTTTGATACTGTGGTTCTTGAACATTTTCATCTGAGTGGTAAGAGAAGCATGTGTAAGATTGATCATGCTTGACAGTCTGCTGCCTTTGTTACCTCACTGTGCTTACAGGCCTGACCTGGTTGTACTTCCAGACAAAACTTTGAATGGAATATTTACAAAACATTTACTGCAGTCTTTGCTTTATGTTGATTTTACAAACTTAAAGTTGTCACTGTGGTGTATTTTGCAAATCTATAAGCAAACATGTCTCAAAATTCTCCTAAATTTGGGTTTAACATTCATTCTGTTACTTAAGTGCTATACCTAATGTGAAAAATAAGCATACTAATAAAAACAGCCAAATGTGCCTTTTTCCTGAATAGCAATATTTCTAGCATTTTATTTTTCTTAATTTTTGATATGGAAACAGTTTTGATATTAAGTGTTTCAGAGTTATTACAGATTCAGTTACTCTGGTGACTTTTAAATTTGGTTTTATAAACTCCTTCAGGATTTATCATTGTATTCTCATCTTCTGACAGATCTCCCCTGAGCTCCACCTCCCACTGCATCATCTCCCAACTTTGTGTCCCTATTATTTTTAAACTATGTTAAAAAGTCCTGTTTGTCTTGCCTATATTCTCTTAGGTGTGTAGCCACCCACTGGAGTGTTTAGAAGACTATCTTTCTCTCCTGGTAATTATAAATTATCAATAATAATTCCTTTGTGAGGTCTGGACCTGAAGTCCTTCCTTTCCTTCCATATAAGAAATGTATCTGGCTGGAGCATTGTCAGGCCCTGTGCTCACTGTCACTGTCACTATGTCTGAAAAATATTGCTTCTTTGTGGTCACTCACCACCTTTGACTTAGAAAGAATTGGATGTGATACAAACATTCTGTTTAGGGCTGAGAGCTCTGCAGCTGCCTTTTCTCTTCACAGTGGCCAGCTGTGGGTCTCTGTGTTGACCATCCTTAACTGCAAAAGAAGCTTGTGCAGTGAGGTTTGAGAGATACAGAGACTTGTGGAGAGTAATCACCTTTATCTTTAGAGTAACTCTGGTGACACTTTGAGCCCAGATCAGCAATGTCTATACTTATAAAATATCTAAGGGATGCAGAGGAGCTGATGGCTGTGACGTTCTTCTCAGCTGGGAAACATTTCATTATAGTGTACCATAAAGGCTCAGGTTTCCCTCTGTACCAATAAACTAGTGGTATCAGCTGGGTTTGACTGTGTTTTGGGAGTGATACTTTTTTTTTCTTAATCATAGAAGTAGTTTTGGATGTTTGGAGGCACGAAGATGTGTATCATTAAGTTCATATAATATAGAGAAATTACTTCTTAATAGAAAGAATTGAAAAAAGTTTGTACATATTTTAAATATGTGAAGCACTGTCATAAAACCAAAGTACAGGACTAGAGACCTGAGACCCCAAGTTTTTCCTCTTTGCTGCCCAGGATAGGAGGAGACTCCAGGCTGTTCCTTTGCTTGCAATCTTTGAGAGCACTCATAAGATCAAAATATTTTCAGTCAGTGTTTTGCTTGGGAATTCTATTGCTGACTTAATTCAGAGTTGAACAAAATTATAAGTAATTTGCTTAATTATATTATCATTCCATTGAGACACAGTGAACTATTTGGATACAATTCTGAAACAGACACTCACATTCTCCTCATTAAGCAGACATTTTCTTTATGTGTGTTTATAAATACAAATGAGTGTATTAAATACAGACTTCATTGCCTTTAAGCAAAACTATAGAGCAGGCCAAGTTATTTTCCATGCTCTTGCCCTGAATACTTAATCTTCCCATGTTTCTGCAGCTGCTGAGTTCATCCATACCATTCCCTCCTCTAAATTAACCTGAGAGAGATGTCTAATAAATTCACTCACATTAATGTATAAATGACTGATTGCAGACAAAAGGAGAGGTATTTGCATTTTAAAAGACATAAAGGCCTTCAGCTAAAACATTCTTTTTCACCCTGCATTTCAGTGAGTTATAGCCGTGACTCTTCAGCAATTCTTAGACTTAGTTCAAATCCATTTCAGTATTTTAGAACACATTAAAAGAAAACTTCAATAAAAATGAAATAAATTATTTCTGATAAAGTTGTTTTCATGTTAACTGTTCTCAGATTATGAACAGACAGATACTTTGTATGGTCTTCAAGTTCTTTTTGCTGTTGTTATTTATTGTCTTTTTAATTAGGAAAATAGATAAGCAGGTAGACTAAAGAGTTATATTTACAGGAAGAAACACATTATCCCTCCTGACCCGAACACTTATTTACATATGCACCCAGAAATAAATAATCAAACTTTGAAAAATATGTTCTGTAAAAATCATTTAAAAATAATATATTTCTGGATATTTATTGGAGAAACTGCAAACGGGTACGCACATGTTTTCACCATAGTTTGTCCCAAGATCCAAATGGTGCAAAGCAATCAGTGGAACAAAAACAAGAAACATGAGTATTTAAAGGAAAGAGATGATTGATTGGTTAATAGCTCTTGTGCTCATTAAAAAACTATTTCAAATAAATCATAAGCTTATTCTCATTCATATACCAAGTATGCAACCATTGAAGTAGATTAGATTTAAACATGTCCACCACCAAACTTGTAAGTGGCCATACAGAAAACAGAAAATGTTAATTCTGTATGCACAATAAAATAAAATAAAATAAAGCAGATTGAGCTAGAAATAAAAATTTAAAACATGCATCAAACTGCATCACAAACATTTGTATGGACAGAGTTGCTATGGCATAATGCTCTTGTATGCTGTAAAAATTTTTCACTCAGATTGGTTTAATAAAACACCGAATGGCCAATAGCCAGGCCTGAAATATAGGCAGGGCAATCAGACTAGGAGAATTCAGGGAAGAGAGAAGGAAGAGATGCAATTGCTAGCCAGATAAAGAAGAAACGATGAGAATGTTTAAGTGAGTAAAGGTACCATGCCATGTACCTAAATATAGATAAGAATTATGGTTTAAGTGCAAGAGCTAGTTAGTAATGTGATTATTTTACTTGCCCAGCATTTATAAGTAATATTAGGCCTCTGAGTCAATTATTTGGGAAGCAGCTACAGGGCATTCTAGAACTGGTGCATGGGAGAGAAACATTTTACTACACAAAGGTGTAAAAATCATGTTTAATGGTCATCTTGACAAGAAGAGCAGAATAGTGAGATGGGGTACAGAAAACACTCCCCTATTACCTGTCATAATATCCAAACAGTATATAGCTGAAAAAACATTAAAATGCACCTGTAAAAAGCATTTTTTAACCAAAGTGTGGTGGGCTTCACAAGGAACTGAATTATTTTACTTTTAAACACACACACTAATGCAAATAAATATTCCTAAAAACTGACTACAATAAGCTGTTGTAGCTCCCTTTCCCTTTTATATTTTGTGCAACTATGGGTGTGACTGCTAAATGTGAACATTATTTCTATTTGTCAGTCTCTTTGTACATAAAATATATGTATGTGAGTTCCTTCTAGAATGAACAAGTCAATAATGTAATATCAAACATGATGTTATCTTACTTTGACATTTATATGAATTGTAGCATGGTGGAATAAAAGATGGAGGCCATGGCCCTTTTGTGAGCCAAAAGATAGACAGTGGGTATTCTGATTGGCAGTAAGGAGTGTTTCCATATCACATGGCTTTATTTTCAGTTTTACTATAAAAAGGAGAAATTAGGAAGAGAAAGTGGGAAAGTGCAGTATAAACCATGTGAATCAAAGAGAATCAATTGGAAACTATTTGCAAGATTTGAGCAAAATTTGACATCTCCTTTTGCTTCTGACTAAAATAAGATAGTATATCTTCATCTTCTAAGTGAGAATATAAGCTCTGATATATGATTCTAAAGTATGTATACTGTACATTGCTTTACACAGATAACACCACAAAGATGAAAGAACCGGTAAAACTGTCACTTTCTGTACCTTGCACAAGTCATACATAGCAGCAAGTGAATACTGAGGATATTTGTCAACCACTGTTACCCATTCTCTAAACATTTTTGTAGGTTATTTAGGGTAATTTAGAAGGCAGTGTTACCTTGCCTAAATATAAAAGTAATGTTCATCTTAGATCTGTAGATGCCGTGTTTGGCATTCAAACACTGGCAAGCAGAACAGCTTCCAAACATTAAAATTCAGTGATTAAGTCAATTAAATTTAGAAACAAGAAAAGGATTTCATGCTACACAATTAAACCTAGATGTTAAAATTGTTGGAAAAAAAGATCATGGCATTTGAAAGGTTTCATTTGACACACAAAATAAATGCATATAACAATATCATGAAAATTTCATTGGCTGAAAACAGATAGATCCAAACATTTGCTGTTTAGTAACCTTTAAAGGAGATGTCTCAAAATGAGTTCTTACTTGTATGTTTTTAAACTACCTCCTTTAAATGTATCAGCATTGGGAAATGAAATAATTACACATACTTAATAAAGCTATCTAAATACCAGAGTTGAAATTTAAGATTACATAATATATCTGGGCATCTTAAAGTGATAGCATATTGATATAGGTATATGATGCATGTATATCCATGTGTGCATGTATGTATGCATGTGTGTGCATAAGTGTATATGTGGACATAGGGGACTGAACAGAACCTCAATTACATAACCACACCTTTTTGAAATAAGGTCTTCAATGCCCTGAAACTCTCTATGTAGGCTAGAGTGGTTTTCTAGCAAGCCCTAGGGGTACTCCCTTATCTTTCTTCATGACACTAGGATTTCAAATGAATTACAACATATCTGAGTACATGTATACACATAGACACACACACACACAGACACACACAGACACAGACACACACACACACACACACACACAGATTCCAGGAATCAACTAAAATGCTATTTTACTGAGGGGAGTCATCCCAGAGTCCATTATTCTGTATGTATTTTTTTTATGTGGATAAAATTCCAGATGAAAGACAGCCATAGAAGAACAAACAAGCCTGAGAAAATTACAAAAAATTAACTTTTAGTAGCAGTTTCATTTTGAAAAACAAAACTTTGTCTTACCAATCAATTTAATGGGACCATGAAAAGATAAAAGGAAATGTGTCTCCTTGGGTTTCTTAATTAAGGCTAATGATGGACATCTTACCTAATTCTTGAGACTAACACTTCAGGAGCAGTGAACCTTGTCTTGGTCCCTTCTGCATTCCTAGATACTGATTTTAATTTTACCATAAGAGAAAGATAGAAAATATAAATAATTCAACATGCCACATTGTGAAGATGATATCAGTGACAAAATTATTATCTTCTTTATCCCTGTGACATGTGTACAATCCTGAGTCTACTAAAAGTAATGTCAATTTTTATTCACGTTAAGTGTGTGTGTGTGTGATAACAAGCTGGGAGTGGTGTTGCAGGCCTTTAATACCAGCACCAGGGAGGCAGAGGCAAGAAGATCTCTGTGAGTTCCAGGCCAGCCTGGTCTACAAAGTGAGTTCCAGGACAGCCGGAGACATACAGAGAAAACCTGTCTTGAAAAACAAAAATAAATAAATAAATAAATAAATAAATAAATAAAATTAAAAGTGTGTGACTGCAAATGGATTTCAGTTTTGCAGTGAATGAAATTTAAATTTTTTCTTCAAGTTAAAATACATTGAGGTAAGACTGTATGAACTAATTAACAGCCTGTAGAAGGTGCACTGTGGAGTGTGCATATGTAGAGGAGGCTTGTGAAATCTCACCTTCCAACTATGAAGCCTCCACTCAGGCTTCTTCAATTGAAAGTGCTGAAGCAACCTTATCTTTTTGAAGTGATAGATAATTTGCAACTGTCGTGATTAATGACCCTCAAATTACATATAATGACTTTTCCTATCAAGGTTGTGGGAGAGGTAGATGAAAACAAGTTGGAGGGGATGTTTTACCAGAAAGACATGGGATGGAGTGACTCCACTGGGAGAACCTGGGTTGTGTGTGACTCTGATCCCTCCCTGCTTGAAAGGAGCTCACTTTCAAATTAGGATGAAAAATACTGACTAGGAAAATTTGTAACCCAATTCAGAAGCAAACTGCCTTGTGGTAGGACATCGGGCCCTGGAGATTTCAACACTGGAGAGATAGTGAATTTTATGCTAACTTAATTTACAGATTTGTTCCTGATCATTTCTATTGGTAGGATTAAACGGACAGTCTAGCACTTGATTCTCCTTGAATACACTTATATAACTCCAATAAATGCTGGAGTGTCTAAAAGAGAACAAAGAAACCTGTTTCTTGAATGAATTGAATCCTAACATCTAGTTATCTTTAAATAACAAATTTGAGCTAACCAAAGCAACTTGCCACTAGAATTCCATGGCCATGAATTTGGTTTCCATGAATATCGTCTTTTATTCCAAAAATGTAATTAGCATATGAATAGTAGCCTCTTGGACAGTATCCAGCCCATTCCATTTTTGTGGAAACTGATAAAGATTCATGTAGCTCACAGTCCCTCTACACCGAATAATAAAAACAGTTTCATTGTTCTCCCTCCAGTCAGCTAGGATTTATAAAATCAGGTGTTCTTTTTCAATGTATGTTTCAGACAAGGTCTTTTTGATGGCTGTACATTAACTGCAATTAATCAGATTAAGCTAAGCATTGAGGCTTGAATGTTATAGAGTAGCAGGCATCTGAAATAGGCTAAAATTTTCTTTGGATAAACATGGCTAATATAAATGAGCCCTAGGGAGTTTTTTTTGAGAAAGTTTAAATGCCTGATGAATTCCACCCTGTTTCTCTAATTATCCCATAACAAGGCACAAAATAACAATCTCATTTCATCCTTGTATTTACAAAGCTATTCCCATTATTCTTATATTTCACCTGTTCAAGCACTGAAGAATTGCTCCTCATTGAGAGATTCATTAAAAGAGAATAATTATATTATATTTCACAGATTGGCAGAGAGAAAATGTATCTTTGAACAATTCCATTTCCCCGAAGAGTTGTTCATTTCAGAATTGGAGACAGGTCTATTAAGTATTTTCTACCCTTTTTAAATATGTCAAAGCTAACCATTAATACTGAAAGTAGTAATCTTGTTCTGATTTAATGAAAGAGTTCACTGCTATTTGTAAAATACTTTTTTGTGAATGAAACACAACTGTAACCACATTCTAAAAAGTATTTAACAATAAGGTTATAAGAATCTTCCTTAGAACAGTTTAAACTAATGGTTATTCTCATCAAATCTTTAGAATTCCAACTTCTTCCTGCACCAATGTTTTTTAATAAAAAAAAAATCTACATAAAACATTTTTCTCACTGATCTGCAGCATTCATGTCTTTGAAGTATCTTGTTAGAATATTAGTAAGAGGACTCATCCAATATCAACCAATTTAATTTTTAGATTTCCCAAAAAACAAGATCACAGAATTTTGACTAGAGGTTTTTGATACTTTAAAAATTTATAGACATAAAATATGACCAGTCCCAAGATGCATCATTTCATAGCAGAGAATGTTCATGTTATAAAGTTAGCCATGATCAAATTCAAGTATATTCCTTTACAATCTTGTAAGTAATTAACAATATTTAAAAAATGTTATCAGTGATGCTTTCATTTTCTTTTTGGAATTCTAAGTGACAATTCCAACTTTTATAGGTTTCAATTGACCAAGCTTTTCCATGTCACCCAAGAAAAGTCCAATCAGTCATGAGTGATGAACCAAACAGGACTTTATTATTCAATATACTACAATGATAGACATAAGAACTGGCACCCAAAACACTTTCTTCCCAAAGTTTAACCATACAGGGCACCAGGATTATAGACAGAGGCAGGGAAAATAGGTGAGATGAGATGTGTGCAGTGTGAGGCTCTTTAGATCAGGCTAGTCTTTACCTTAGGTCTGAGTCTTCAAGTTCCTGTTTTCCCTAAGGAACTGCCTTGAATGAATAAGCAATCTTGCTTCCATCTAGCTAAAAGAGATAGCCTGGTTTTGTCCTGATATGATTGCTCCCATACTGGAGGGCAGTCTCTCTGTCTACAGGGCTTGATTCCTAGAATTGAAAATATTGTAGTTATTCACAGGGTCTTTAGTCTTAGAGAGTGTGGATATACAGACAGAGGTCAGGTAAATGTAGAACTCACCAACCTTATAACTTTCGGTCATGTACTCCTTTAAGTGGTTCACTTGACTATGCAGAGTTACACAAAAACCTGATCCAAAGTTAAAGTAGAAAAGGAAACAGTTATTAGCTTCAAATAGTGGTTTTAGCAAATAATTTTAGCAAACAGGGTCTCTGAATCCTTGCCAGCATTTGCCCCAACTTTCTGTACTTAGTGATAATAGATACTTATAGTCCTTACATCATGCTGTCTGAATCACCAATACCAAAGCAGGAGAAAATCTCCTGAGTAATATGAGCACAGTGAGAAACAGAGAGTCAGTGCATTTTTAACTTTTCTAGCAGTAAGAAAGAGGCTCTTTAGATTCTCCTAGCACTCTACGTCCTACCCCGTGCCAAAACAGTAACATTCTCAACTTTCAGTAGTGATTTGTTTATGGAGAACGTTCACAGACTTGCAATGAAATATAATTGCAGTTTTTTTTTGTTTGTTTGTTTTTTGTTTTTTGTTTTTCTTTTTTTTGTTTTTGTTTTTGTTTTTGTTTTCACTTGAGCTGTGTTCTGATCACATAAAAATGCTGTGGTGACCAAGAGGCTGGATTTAGGAGTTAGAAATTTCAGTCATTGTGCATTATTTTGACATTTTTCAAGAATATATTTTCTGTTGTTTTTAATTAATGAAAGCTTTAGCCCAATAGGCTTCAATATTATTAAATATTATATTTTAGATTTTCATTTAGTTTTGCAGTTTTTGATTTCTGCTGTTTTGTTTTTGAGTATGTTCTATATGTTATCTTTATAAACCTTACTTCTCATCCAAATGTTCATGTAAAAGTCAGCAAATCAACAAACAGCTATAACAGGTGTTTTCAATCTCAAGGAAGTGAATGAATATGCTGTTTATGATACCGAAATTTAATTTCCTTTGCAAATCTAGAAACCAGTCTATAACTCAAAACATTAGAAACAAACAAACAAAGTGAAATAAATAAATCATTTTGGAGGTAAAGGATGTATTAAACTAGGAAAAATTCCAGATTTAAAAAAAAAAATCTTTTGGGATAGACTAACTGCTAATAGTGCTCAGTCACTAGCCATAAAAATGTGTTGTAGATTTTGCTGGTGTGTGTGAGCACAGGTTTAAAATAAACATTGAATGACATCATTTGCCAAATGATTATGAGGGTCTCAATCATAGTCCAAAGCATTGCTTTTAGCAGGATGATGAGAAACAACTGGGGAGAGGCAGTAATAAGCATGGTGTGAGTAGTGTTATTTGGAAAGTTGAGTGAGAGGGGAGAATGCAGTTCTCTCTAAGGTACAAACTATTGAAGCCATTGTCCTCAGGGAAAGACAAGAATGGGGAAGAGAGATAAAGATTCTGTTTATTTATTTGTTTGCTTGCTTTGGCTTTATCTTCCGGCCTTTGACTATATCTCTTCCTTTGAGAACAATGAATTCTTCCAATATTATCATTGTTCTTCCCTTTGAAAAGAAATTCCACGGATGTTGGCCTGGCCAGCTAAGCAGTTTATTCCCTTGATGGACTTGAAGCAGATACACTTACAAAGGGAGCAACTACAAAACAGCAGCTTCTGAGTTTGTAGGAAAACTCATTTCAGTATGTCATTTACTTTCACTCATTTAGAGTTTGATTTTAAAATTCTCCATGATGTATATGATGAAACTCATAGATAAGAAAATAGTAAATTTATATCAAATTGATTAGGTTATTTCATACAGAATTCATCATACTCAGGCTGCCATTTTCAAGTCAAAAGACCCTGATATCAACATTTTTGACAGGGTCTTTGGATATCTAGTATCTTACATATGAGCAGAAGCTTTTAGATTGATTAATTATAAGTATATGGTTGATTGTTATTTGATTAAAGAGAACTCTGAGGCCTCAGCCAAATTATCTTGGCCAAGTTTGTTTCATTACTTTAAATGAATACATAATGTGAAAATGTAAAATGGTCTTATTCTTGTTCAACAAAATTTAATATTGGAATATTGGAAAGTACTTTCAAAATTGTGCTCATACTTGTAGAAGATGAAGCAGAAGTTCAGAGATTTTTCTTCAGATGTAGAACCTTCAGTCCTTCTACGAACTAATCCTGAACCACAGAGTGATTAATGTAATATTCATATTTTAGTTCATGGGGAATTTTTCCCTTTCTTAGAAGCTATACTCTAACATAGTAGTATCCTGAAGTCCTAAAATCCTTACATGTGATCTAATAATGGTGAGATTCTTATCTAGCAAGATGACTTGCATAAAAGCACTTGCTCTCAAGTCTGACAACTTGAGTCAATCTCCAGAATTCACCTAATTGAAGAAGAGAACTCAGTACTACATGTCCTCTAACCTCCACAGGAATGGCAGGTACACTTCCTCCCAACACACAGAAAACAATAAACCGATAAATGTAAAAACAAAATAAAATAATGGAGTTAGAATAATGTCTGATATACCTTTGTTTGAGAGATTTGTAGTATGGGGTCATTTCTTAACAATACTGTTTACATTATAGTATGTGTTCCAATAAATATCAACTGCAATGCAGTTGACTCACTGGGACTATAAATTACAACGGGATACATGGATTAAAAAAATGAGACTTTATTAAAAAAAAAAAGAAGACTTGAAATATTTCTGTTACCTATGACATTTCTCAGTGCCTTGTGTACTTATTTATTGCTTTTCACTCTGATTAAAAGAATCTGGCCACATAATATTTGCTGCCTTTATTACCTCTGATTACAAATATACCATCTCTGTACATCATGGTAGATACAGGACAGGTTCCCTGCCACCCACAGGAACAGGTCATCATGACAAACATCTACACTAATCTTACTGCAGAGTCCATCCAATTAACCAGTTCAACTTTTATCTGCTATGTGACTTTCAGATGTCCCTGCCAGAAGTACAAAACCTCCATGGTGGAGAATAGGCTGATTTACTGGAGCCTTTTAAGAAGCAGGTTTTTGTGGAGAGTGAAGGCTACTTAGCACATTAGTGTGATTGTGAGGGGATGTCTGCATGGGTAAGATACATCATAAAACAAGAAGGGAGACAAGTCATGAGACTTCGCTATGCTGCAAAGCAGTTCTCCAACTGATGCCAACTGTGAGCCAATAGATATGACAATAACTGTCAACAAAATTTAGTGCACTCCAGCTTGTCTTCAGTCTCAGGAAGATACAGAAGGAGTTTGCTTTTTGCTTCAGATCTTGAGCATCTGCTTCAGAAACAACACTTTCCAGGTCACAGAATCACCAGCAGATCTCAGGTAAACTTGCTGTGGCTTAGAACTTTTAGTGGATATACTGTTGTTCTTGTGTATATTGTTCTTAATGTTGGTGCTGGGGTTGGTGCTTCTAATGTAAATTAAAAAGGAAATACTCTCATGGGTTCATTCTTAGGTTCTCAAAATATAGCATCATCATTGTTCATATTATTTGACCACTTGAAAATGAGTTCAAGTCATGCTAAATGCCATTACCTTGTTTGTTAATCTTTATTTTTTAATATTTTTTTTAAATTTTTTGAGAAAGGGTTTTTTTTTTTTTTTATAGCTTGGAACCTGTCCTAGAACTTGCTGTAAAGCAGGTGAACTTTGAACTCACAGAGATCTGCCTGACTCTGCCCCTCCCCCCCCCCCCAGTGCTCGAATTAAAGGTGTGTGCCACCACATCTTGGCTTGTTTATTTTTCAAGGACAGCTGGGGATAATAATTTTCTTCATAGCCACACAAGCCTATCAAGAGTGATTTTCCTTGTTCAGAGTCCTGTTACTACTGCCTTATATATAAATTTTCTTTCTTCCCAAATCTCTTTCTTCCCTTACACATGCACATGTAAAACATATTCATACAGCTCTTTTTTCCATACATGATAACAAATAAACAGATTATGCTTTTATTAACAGTTTTTCTTAACTTAATTATTTTCTTGATTAACGGATGGTTCCTGTCTTCATTAAGAACTGTGTGGGATGAACAAAACTTTAAATGAAGTGAAACTCAATTCTTGAATATAGCAAACTGATTACATTTCATTTATGTTAAGTTTGTTTTATTTTAAGGTTAGTACATGTGTTTTTAAAATATTATCTTACCATATGCCATGTATAATACTTAACAGACAAACAGCAGAACGAAGTTACGTTAAGAGCAGAACTGTTGGTGGCTACTTAAGTCATTCACTGTAGCTTAATGGCTGCCTGCTCTATCTGATGTAGAGAGTCCCCTTTCCCATTCAGCCCATTTGAGCCCACACCTTTTGGGTGCTCCCAGAATTCAAAAAACATGTTAGCATATCAGAGCCTTTACATTGGTATCCCCCATGCCTGAAATAATCTGATCTGAATTTTTCACATGGTTTCTGTTTGATTTCTTATGGTCTCTGAAGACAGGTCATAGTTACATACAATACTCAAAGATTTCTCTGACACCATGTTTAATAGCATCCTATTCCTTCTTTTCTTGGCAACTATTTGCTTCCTTTTGCAAAGCATTAAGTACTGTAGAAACTAAAATTTGGCCAGAAAAAAACTGTGCATACTAAAGATGCAGTTGATGAGATTTTTAAAAAACATATTTACTTACTTAGTTTTACATTGTGAAAAGATGATATTGGCTTAGAAATGCCCAAGTTCTCAACACAAAGGAGATTCATTTATTCCTAGAGGGACAATGGGTAAAGAATAAGAGAAAAAGACAGGAGATAGAAGACAAGTGAGAAAGCAAAGCATAGAGAGCAAAAGACAGAAGGAAGGAATATTGGGAAGAGGTAAAGGACTTGTATCTGGATAGAGAGAAGACAGAGTGGCCCACAGAAAAACTGATTTATAGAGATAAAAGAAAAAAACCCTATGCTATTATGAGGTGTTTTACTTACTGGACATCTTAATTAGGTGAGTAAAAGGGGACTTTCAATTGTTGACTTTGATAGCTGGACCTTGGTGGTTAGCCTTAGGAGAAGGAAGAACCAAATAAGGAAATGGACAATGGGGGAAAGCATTAAAAAGGGACCCTAATAGGTTTTGGCAAGGCAGAAGGAAAGCAGGATAAGGGCAAGGCCTGTCAGAGAAATGTTTGCTGTGAGTTTATTTTGGCCTGTATGTACAGAGGTAGAGAGTCTGCAATGGCCATAAAGGCATGGCAACAAAGACAAGTAGATAGAAGTCAGCCTCTATTATACCAGGCAGTAGAGAGATTTATAAAAAGTCAATTTAGTATTGCTCAAATTACTAGTTTCTTTATAATATGTAAATGTATGTTATACCATCATATAGTAAATTTATCATTACTTTTAAATTTTAAACTGTTTTCTCAGTTTTAATTTTTTAAAATATAATTTACTGTAGACTTGAGTCACATAAGCAATAGTCTTTGAGGCCCACAAAATAATTTAAGGGTGTAAGTAGGTCTCACTTGGGTAAGTGAGTAGAATAACAATACATTGTATTGAGAAACTGGTAAATGACTGTCAAGAATATGGTCGGAGGCACTCTATGAATATTCACCAGACGATTTTACCTCTTTGCCTAGTGGTCAGCAGGACACCAGAACACATCATTCAAAGTTTTAACACAGAAGCCTTGAGCCTGGATGCCCTTCTAGTACTAAGACAGAACTGCAACACTACTAAATCTTTGCAGCTTTTAGGGGGAGCAGATTCCTGTGAAAGCCAGCCTGCATCCTTTATCTGGTGACACAGAGAAAATGAGGTTTTGTGGTAGATACAGAACACGACAAAACTCTAGTAATTTAGACAAAGATGCATATAGTCTAGCAAGATGAGTCAGAAAAGAACACAGGTGTTTGGCAAACATGTTGTGTGTGCTTTAGCAGAAAGCTCCCCAAAAGGCATCAGGATTTATCTCCTAGAATTCTTAGCCAAAGCTATGACTATGACAGAAGATTTAAGTCAACTGGAAAACAACAAGGATCATGATACTAGGAATTTATAAAGACAAATCATTTGACTATATCTACCATGTAATATAATCCTCATGTGACTATGAAAGTTTTTGTTAGAATCACTTTATATAACTTTTCATTATTATAATGAGAAAACAGAGGAGAATCTTTACAGAGGAAATAGTTTGGCTATGTATTTTCCCCTGAATAATGATTCTTTTCTTCTTTCAAAAGTCAAAGAATCAAGGTCAGGTCTAGAAAAAAGATAAAAGATAAAGTATAGAAATTTAAAGAAAAAATAAACCTGCCTTTAACCTCAATTATTCATTCCTGACTTTCTTTTATTCTACATTTATTTATTTACGTATTTATTGACAATCAACCACATACCAACCACAGTTCCTCTTCCCTTCTCTCCTCTCACTCAGCCTCAGCTTTCCCCCACCCCAGCACACCATCCACTCCTCAAAGAAGATAAGGCATCCCAAGGTGAGTCAACAAAGTCTGGGATATCAATGACGTAGGACTAAAACCTTCTCCTCTGTATCAAGGCTCAGCAAGATATTTTTCTATAGAAAATAGATTCCAAAGAGCCCTTTCAAGCACTAGGGATAAATCCTGGTTCCATTGCCAGAGACCCTACCAATGACTCAAGCCACACAATTGTCATACACATTCAGAGGACTCAGTGTGGTCCCATGAGGTTCCCTGGCTGTCAGTCCAAGGGCTATCTTCTTTCTATTGTACATATTTAGCAATACAATCAGGTGATGCCCATTGAATTTGTCTATTGTACATCTAAATTTTTCTATTATTCCACTATTTCCTAAAGCCTAAGCTCTCTGTTTTACAGTCTATCTTTCTGTTTCTTACAATAATTACATCTACATTTTTAAGTCCATCAAATATCATTTATTGGTATCTATTAGTTAAAGATCCTTTTTTTTCCTTTAATTTTCCCCTGGAATGCATGCTTTACAGTGTGATCTTCAACCAGTTTTCATACAGAAGATAGTTTCACTTAGAATTTTCAATGATACTGCCTCTTTCTTCAGAAATATAGCCCTTATTGTTTGGAAAACAGTGTTCAATGGCCAATCATATGCATTAAATTCATATGGCATATTTTCCACAATATTTTTCCGAATATATTTTCCTTGGGTTATAATTATTATACTGAATCTTCAACTCCTAAAAGCAAATATGGGATTTTTTGCTTCACTTATCATGAGGCATAAATTTTTCCAAGCTTGAAATAAGTGTCTTTATAAGGTGCCAGATTAAACTTCACTTCTTGGGGCATCAAAATTTTAAACCAAATACTGCTTCCGTGTCAGTTATCTTCCACATACAATCATTCACTCTGTCCATGATTGTAAAACACCCAGGATCTATACTATATTCACTCTCTCAACTACACACGTCACCAAAGACAGTGCTTGCCTAGCAGTTCAAAAGTACTCTATGTTTTGGCAGTGCAGGTATTTGGCTCTCAGAACAGGTCTTGGTTTCAAGAGAATGGAAGTGAGCTCACCATGAAAGAGATGTTTATAATGGATAGCAAGAAGCATCATTGTGACCTAGAGGTGTGGCCTCTTGGTCAATTAGGTGTGAGAGTCACCTATGACCATTGAGACAATAGAATAAGGTGCATGGTTGAAGGACAGCTTAAGATTTAGGTGTAAGTATACAAAGCCTCTTCTTTTCTCTGTTATTTATTTATTTATTTATTTATTTATTTATTTATTTATTTATTTATTTATTATTGAGCTCTTGGATGGAGACCCTGATTCCTTGAGCTTCAGCCAAGTGGACCAGTCCAGCTTTCCAGGTTTCCAGGAACCACACAACTGCTTAATTCCTTTTATCAGTGAGTTTCTTTCTATACCCCCTAAACAAAAAAATACTCTTCTTTATCAGTTACTAGTAATTTGCAGTAATACCTGGCACACAATGTAGCCTCCCTTGGCCTTTTCTTTAAAAATGTCCCTCCCCCACTGAACATAAAACTCCCAATTTCTGGATTGTTTCTCTTTAGATAATCCACATAGCATATCATAACTATCATGTTTTTGAGCTTGTGTAGTACATGGGATACAATACTTTTGTTATTATAATTAAGTTCAGAGGCTTGGTCTTCTATTCTTACAGATTTGGGAATGTACAAAATCAGACTGATGGAAAAAAAAAACAAAAACAAAAAACACATGATCATATCCTTAGATGCTAAAAAAGCCTTTGAAAAAATTCAACACTTTTTATGATAAAAGCCCTGGAGAGATCAGGAATACAGGGAAAATATCTAAGTATAATAAAGGCAATTTACAAGAAGCTGACAGCCAACACCAAACTAAATGGAGAAGTACTCAAAGCAATCCCACTAAAGTCAGAAACTAGACAAGGCTGTTCCCTCTCCCCTTATCTATTCAATACAGTTCTCGAGGTTTCAGCTTAAGCAATAAGAGAACAAAAGGAGTTTAAGAGGATACAAATTGGAAAGGAAGAAGTAAAACTATGCCTATTATCAAATTATATAAGTGACCCACAAAATTCTAACAGGGAACTTCTACAGCTGATAAACACCTTCAGCAATATAGCAGGATACAAGATTAACTCAAAGAAATCAGTAGCCCTTCTATACACTAAATATAAAAGGACTGAAAAAGAAACAAGGGAAACATCACCCTTTATAATAGCTGCAAATGGCAATAAATACCTTGGATTTAATTGCTTTGGTAACTATAACCAAAGAAGTAACATCTATTTGACAAAAACTTTAAATCACCGATGAAAGAAATTGAAGAGGATATCAAAAAATGGAAAGATCTCCCATGTTTCTGGATCAACATAGTAAAAATGGCAATCTTACCAAAAGCAATCTACAGATTCAATACACTTCCCATGAAAATCGCAACTCAATTTCATTTGGAATAAGAGGAAAGGCAGGATTGCCAAAACAATTGCTCAACAAAAGAACCTCAAGAGGCATCACAATCCCATACTTCAAGTTTTGCTACAAGTAGAGCTACAGTAATAAAAACACCCTGGTACTGGCATAAAAACAGACTTGTGGATCAATGGAATCTAATTGAATATCCTGACATTAACCCAAAAACCTATGAACACCTGATCTTTGACAAAGAGGCCTAAAATATCCAATGGAAAAAAGACAGTATCTTTAACAAATGGTGTTGGCCTAACTGGATGGTAGTGTGCAGAAAAACGCAAATCGATCCAAGCCTATCACCCTGCATAAAACTCAAATCCAACTGGATCAAAGACCTCAACATAAACCCAACCACACTGTACTTGATAGAAAAGAAAGTGGGAAATACCCTCCAACACATTGGCACAATGCCCACTTCCTAAATATAACACCTGTGGCACAGACACTAAGAACAACAATCAATAAGTGGGACCTCCAGAACTGAGAAGCTTTTGTAAGGCGAAGGACACAGTCAATAAGACAAAACGACAGTCTTGGGAATGAGAAAAGATTTTTACCAACTCTACAAATGATAGAGGATTGACCTCTAAAATATATAGATAACTTAAGAAACTAGAGCCCCAAACCCCTAAATAAACTAATTGATAAATGGAGTTCAGAACTAAAAAGGGATTTCTCAGCTGAAAAATGCTCATCATCTTTAGCCATCAGAGAAATGCAAATCAAAACACCTTTGAGATACCACCTGTCAGAATGGCTAAGATCAAAAACACAGATGACAGCCTAGACTGGAGAGGATACAGAGAGAGGGAAACACTCCTCCATTGTTGATGAGAGTGAAAACTTGTTCAGCCACTCTGGAATGCATTATGGCGGTAACTCAGAAAACTGGGAATCAATCTCACCAATGATCCAGCAATGCCACTACTGGGCATATACCCTAAAGATGCACATTCACACTCCAAAAGCATTAGCTCAACTATGTTCATAGCAGCATTATTCATAATAACAAGAACCTGGAAACAACCTATATACCCCTCAACTGAAGAATGGATTAACAAACTGTAGTACATCTACAAAATGGAGTACTACTCAGCAGTAAGAAAACATGATATCCTAAAATTCCCAGGCATATGTGGTAGTTACATATAAATGCAGGCAAAAATACTCATACAAATAAAATAAAACAAATTGTTAAATTACTCTTAGAGAATTATTGTGAAATTGGAAATGGCATAGAAAATTATGCCTTGCTTTTAGGGCTTATTTAAAGAACATGTTTCTTTTTTTTTTCCTTTTGACTCTATTTTATATTTTTTTTAGAAAACAAAGTTCATTTTTTTTTTCATGTAAACAAACAAAAGAACAACTGAGCATAATGTTCAGCACTTTCTTCTCTTAAACTTTCCACAAGGTTAAAAAGTTTTCAGATCCTCTTTCCTGTCTGTAATAGAATCTATTTACATTCATACTTGTGGCTTTACAATTAATTTTAAGCTGGCTGTTCATAAAAAAAATAAAGCTAGACCTTTATTTTTAGTGCTTTTCTTCAAGTTGTTAATTCCATATTCCTTGCCATCACACTATATATTAAAGTATGCATACTACCTTTTCTGTTAGATTATAATTTGACAGAAATTGTGATTAAAAATAAAAATCTATTTGTATATTTACATATTTTTTTACTATTAGGCAATGCATTGATCTTAGAAATATCCTTTATGAAGTCTATTTAAATCACTTAATTTACCTACTATCATAAAAACTTTAATAAGTAGACAATATAGTTTGTATACAAATATTTTCATTGCATGTAGACAAATAATGCAAATATTTAAATTGATGAATACTACTAAATTAATCAGGGTATAGTTATGGATGTGGATTTGTTTGTTTGGTTGGGAGGTCATTGCTATTTGTTTGTGTTCAGAAAGGATATCTCTGTATAGCCCTGGTTGTCATGGAACTCACTCTGTATGAGTTGGCCTCAAACTCATACAGATCAGCCTACTTCTGCATCCCAAGTGTCGGGATTAAAACCAAATCTGCATATAGTTATAGAAAATCAATTGACAAAAGTTATGAATATAGAAAAGAATTCATAGAAAGAGGAGAGATAGTGGGAAAATACAGAGAAGAAAGTAAATAGAATATATATGCATATATATGTATAGTGTGTGTGTATATATATATATATATATATATATATAAAATAAAACTTCTAAATAAAATAATCCATAAAAACTAATCTTGAGGAGAGTAGCAAGGGACATGATTTAATGTATAACACTTACCTGGCATACATATGTGAGTCTTAGTGTTCATCCTTAAACACTACAAAAACAAAAACAAAGTGAAAATTCTTGTCTTGGCCTGGGAATGGACTCAGGGGTTTGACTGCTTGCCTAGCATGCTCATGGTCCTGATATTGACTTACAGCATTAAAGACAGCCAAAAAGGACTGAATGATTTAAGAGTTTCAATCTTAGAATGTGTCTGATATAAGAATCCATGAAGAAAGTGTGAAACCAAGTAGGGTATTGGTATGATTTTACTTTTAAAATGCACATGTAGACTAAATTTAAAATAAAAAGCAATAATCTTCAAAATATTAAATAATAAATTTTAAGCATTTTAATTTTTAGACTTTCTAAAATTAGTTTACTACTTTTAAATTTTAAAAGGTGTCTATTGTAAAGCAAAAATTACTAATATATTTTCTTTAAGCATAAAACCAGTATGATTTTTATAAAGATTCATTAGTACCAGTGAGTTGAGGTAAGGAAAACATTTATATATTATAATATCTGAATCTTCAAATGGCAGAGAATTAGAGAGTTTATATAAAATTTTAAGTAAGACATGTACCTAAAATAAAAAGAGTAAATAAATAATGCAATATCTTATTTAAAACAAAGCATAGTAAATGTACTTGGCAATGAAAAAACTGAAAAAAAAAGCTTGCTTTAAACTGGTCACTATTACTTTTAATTAATGTTAAGCAACAATATTAAATTTTCTTATCTAATTAGAGCATTGCAGGTTGATATTTACAAGTGTACATGATAAAGATATCTATTTTGTTTGAATACATCTAAGTTCATTTCTCTAACCTTAGGAGGAGTCCTAGCTCTTCTCTTCCATATGCAGTGCAGCAGCCAGAGGCTCATCTTTCATTGAGAGCATCTTCTAGTCTTTAACCTTTACTGTTATTTGAGTCTAGCCAATTAATATGCCCAGTCATACATTAGAAATATGTTAGAACTTGAATTAAATGTCTGAGATGAAAGCTTATAATACCACAACGTTTTCTGGGGAAGACTTTAATTAATTGAAGTATGGGAATATTAAATGCCTATAAGCATTTTCTATACTATTATAAGACTTTTCCACTTACAGATTAGTAGGAAGTATAGTTTAAGATTGTGACAATAGTTCTAAGTGCCTTGATTCAAAGTTATTCTCCAAATGCATAGTTAATCATATCCTTTAAATCTTTAATTTATTTTCTTTAAGGGAAAGTGGAAAAGAAAGTAAGTAAAGCCAGTTATTGGAGTAACGTACATAGGTAAGGTAAGCTGAAAGGTTCTGATGATAAATAAAGACATGATTGCAATTAAATCTTATTGAAAATACTAAAGAAGTATGAGTTAAAGAGAGACCTGAAACATGACAATGAACTGGTTAATCAATGCAGTTAAGTGGTTATACTATTCCAAGCAAATACAAGGCAATGAGACATATTTGCAAAGTGATCACATTATGATATCAAAAGATAATATCTTGACCATATTGCTTTTGTTGCTGACTTTCTCAGTAACCTGTAACCTACAAGGACAGGAAACAGAGCTTACTTTATTTTAGTTGTGTTCACAAAATTTAGCTGCAAACAGAATAACAGATCAGTAAGTTTGTGAGTTCACTATCCATTTACAGAAGAAGAACACTTAGGTTGCTTTGGTTTCTTATCTATTACAAAATGAGTAACAGTGAATATGACTGAGAAATATATATGCATACAAAAAAATTAATGAAAAATAAGGCCATGGACTTCTAAAAGAGCCAGGTGGGCTCCATGAAAATGTTTGGAGGAAGAAAAATGAAGGATAAAATAATGTAATAATATTATAATATCAGACAAGATTTTTTTTTAAACAGAGTGGAGAAAGCAGATATGCCTGGCCCACTTTGATTACTATGCAGAATCAAAGGACAAAAGGAATTTCTTTAAGTTTTGCTTTGTTTTTTCAGTTCTTTCCTAGTTTGGTTGCCCACCATCAGGAGACTCCCATGATTGAAAAAAATCCCAAAATGTGAAGATGATAACCAAACAGTGCCTTATATCCTATTAATTCTAGTTAATGTTGGTCAGCAAATAACAGCTTGTGTTCAAATTTCAGCTAAATACTTATAAAATTATTTAACAGAACTTTACTAGTCAAAAGTAGAATAATTTGTTGTAATTTGTTCCTTCTTTAAATTGTTGCTTTTTACTTGTTTGTTTTCTATGTTGTGTGTTTACATGCACACATGCATGCAGATATATGAGTTCTGGTGATTCAACAATTCAGGGCCTTACACATGCTAAACAAGTATTTTACCACTAGGAAACACCATAGCCTATGTGATATAGTTTGTTTTATTTTTTATTTCATTTTAGACTTATATATTAACTGTTTTATTCATTTCTGTATTTATCTTGCTGTATTGACAATACTAATTTGTAGATATGTGTATATAATTGGCATCACTGAGAAAAAAAGCAAATGATTCCAAATAACTAAGTAGTTGTTCAAGTTATTCAGCTTTTATAGGATTACCTTAAATTTTTATTTGTGGGAAAGAGGGATGGCTCTGTGAGTAAAGACTTCTGAGTTTGACCCCTGGAATTTACATAAAGTTGAAGAAAGAGAAGAAACTACCAAAAGTTTTCTTCTGACCTCCTTGACCTACATGAATCAAGGTATATGAACCTACACACACACACACAATGTTTAACTACTCATCTAGCTTACCTGATGATAATATAATCTCTAAGAAGGGGATGAGAGAGGGGGGTACATATTACTTAGATATTTCAGGCACAGTAGATAAATAAAACCTACAGTAAGCTCTATAATTAATCTAGGTTTCAGTCACCCTTTTTATTTTCCTTAAATATTTCTCTGTTCTTGCCATATGCTTATCCCACCTAAATCAAAATTAACACTCAAGAAACTTAATAATTTAACAACATATAACTCAAGGCCCAGGCAAGCAGCTGAGATGGAGTTAAGCAGGGAGCCTTTTGCTTAGAGTCCTAGATGTCATCTGCCTCACAACAAAACTGAAAAGTTAAGACATTATGGTATAGAATTCTGCTTTCTTTTTCTTTTTCTTTTTTTTTTTATAGGAAAAGTAGCTTTATTTATTTATTTTTGATTGTGATAGAATTTTTTTTCCTTCTTTATTTTGTATTTATCAAAAAAAAACACAGTAAAAAGAATTTAAAATGTGGAAGAGTTAACAATAACTATACAGAGGATAAGAATGATAAGCATGGCTTATCAAGGGAAGAAATACAAATAAGATTGCTACACCTATATTTTCTTTGTGTTCATCTTTCCCTCTGAATTTTTTTTTTCCATCC
>PVIH01007452.1:0-100266 GCA_004025045.1 Sigmodon hispidus | reverse complement strand
ATCTAGCTCCTCGAGAAGGAGAACAAGGCAGAGTAAAATGGAAGGACATTCTCACAGGCATATGGCATGGACCAGACCCAGTTTTGGTCTGGGCGAGAGGATCTGTTTGTGTGTTCCCACAGGATCGCCAAGATCCCATTTGGGTTCCAGAACGTCTGGTAAGAAGAGTGCAGATCCAAGAGGAACAAGATGTTGCCGGCGATGCAGTACATGATAAAGATGATGCTGATTCTTCAGACTCTACACCAAGGAATGGCAGACCTGAGATGGGGAATCCTGTCGGTATTTCCGAGACCGATGCCATTTTGCCATGATGCTAGAGTATTCCCTCGATTGTTTAGTGCCAATAGAAGCTTTGGAATTCCCTATTTACCCTTGGATAGTGAGATGGCCCCGATAGCTGAAAATAGATCTTTTTATTTAGAAGGAAGTTTGTGTTTTCAGATAGTGAAGAATAGGTTAAATCTTTCCCCATGCATCCTGCTGTATAATCAAACTGCAGGATGGTTTGACTTGCCTAAAAATTCTAGTGGACCTTGTTGCACTGCTAAGGCCACCTGGCTCTCTGGATGGTGGCCAGCTAAAGGGATGGAACAGATACCTCCCCCTCAACCAGAATGGGCTCCTTATTGTCAGGTAATAAATTGGGGAGAATTCTGGCCATGGACTGGATGTCAGTCCCATGTTGTGGTTTGGGCTGACAGAGCAGGATATTTTTCATTTTCTCCAAGAATCTCCATGACGTTTAGTGCAACTAATGTAGGTCAGAATTATACCAATCAAAATCCCTCTCAAGCTCATGTTTCTAATCCTTTGATAATTGGCTACTGTGTGGACTTAATGATAGTTGTTTGAATGCAAAACCCCTAGCCATGATCGCTGGAGGACCTCACGGGGTTAGTAAATATACATGGAGTACTTCCCAGCCTTGGGGTAGCTGGGATGCAAAAGGCCCTATCCTGGGTTCCAAAGTGCCCTGTAAAGACCAGGGAGTCAAGTCGTTGAGAAATTTTAGTATTGAGTCCACCCCAGTGTGTGTTTTCCCTCCTTTTATATTTGTGGTGAGCAATTTGGAACCTAAGCAATGTTCTAATAGTACTTGTGCATATGCCCAATGTTGGGATGCTAACAAATTTACATATGCCATAATCACCCTATTGCCTCGTTGGGTACCTGTGCCTGTTGATGCACCAAATGCTTTGACTCATTTTAGACCTAAGAGAGATTTTGGGATTACTGTGGCTGTTGTGACAGCCATTTCCCTGGCGGCGATGGGAGCTACCGCTGCTGCTGTAGCAATGAGCCGTACTGTGCAAACTGCCCAAGCACTTAATAAGCTTTCAAGCAATGCTGCTCAAGCACTGGATGTACAGAAAAGCATTAATGCCCAAATAAAACGAGGCCTCATGGTAGTGAACCAGAGGATTGATTTGGTCCAAGAACAGATTGATGTTCTTTGGCAACTTGTACTGCTTGGATGTGAATGGAAATATTCAGGACTATGTGTGACTAGTATTCAGTATGAGGATTTTACCCATGCAGCAGATTTGTCTAAACAACTGTCCAGTTATCTTACAGGTAATTGGACCGGAAAGTTCGAGATGCTGATTGAGGACCTGAGAATGGCCATTGTGGCGATGAACTCCCCAAGGATGGATGCCGGACTAGCTGAAGGGCTGACTTCATGGTTCGCTGCCACCATGGATCCTCTGAAAGAGTGGGCAGGAATAGGTGCAGCCGGTGGACTCATAGTTCTAATACTCCTGCTATGTCTGTGGTGCATTTGTCATATTAGGGTTTTACAAAGACGGAGCACAGTGATATTGATTTAAGCTTTCTCAGTCTTAGAAGTTGGCCAATCTCCTCAAGTGTGGCTTGCCACCTTGAGAACTAAATGATTTGCTCCCTACAGCAGAGATGTAGGTTGTGACACTAAGTCAGGCAGTCAAACTACCTAGCTATGTTTTTAGGAGTTTGAGAGGAGCACGTCCATTTGCATGTGGGTATTGCCCTAAACCTCCCTCCTCTGTGAAAACTAGGGTATGGACGGGCCTGGGATGTCTAGGGGGACGCCTCAACGATACTCTTAGGATTATGTTCCAATCGCACAGCAGAGAATGGACCACTGCCCTACCTGTGTCTTATTAAAACAAAAAGGGGGAGCTGTTGGGAGTTGCCACACCTTAAAGATGGCACTGGCTCCTGTTCCCCAACTTCTTGATGGCGAATGCTTCTAGTAATAATTAACTGCATCCATGGGATGTGCTGAATTGACTAGCTTGCTTCCGTGTGTGTGGCCCTATTGTGAAGGTCCACGCAGCATTAGCTGAGTGAAGGACTTGAGCTTAAAACTGGCTGCACAGGTTGGGAGAGCAGAGGAACTATTACTGCAAGGGGCTACTACTTCAAGAAGTATCTGTAACAATAAAGGACCTGGTCAATTACCACAGAAGAATTCTGGTGCTGTGTCTTTTCCTGCTGGACGGGACTGGGCACGGCGCAAGGAAAACTGGGTTACCATGAAAAGATATAACTTGAGAATAATAGCAATGGAAGAAGGAGAAGAATACCAGCTCAAAGGCACAGATAATGTATTTAATGAAATCATAGAAGAAAACTTTTCCAATTTGAAGAAGGAAATACCTATAAAGTAAGAAGCTTACAGAACACCAAATATATATGACCCCCCAAAAAAGTCTGTTCGATACATAATAATCAAGCCACAAAATAAAAAAAAAAAAAAACCACAACCACTGAACAGCTTGGGATCAGAAACACCCTGGACTGACCCTTTGGACCCCACTCCAACTATAGGAACACCTGACTCACTCTTGAGGGAGGGGAGGCAAAACAGGAATTGGCCAGGAGTGGAGACTGATCCAAGCATTATTGGGTCAGTGGGACCATAGAACTGTCTGCTTCCTGCCTAGGGAGGGGATGGGGAGTTGTGGAGAAGAAAAAAAAACCTGATGTGGTGGGAGGGGAAAGGGACCTTGAATAAGAATATACAGGGATGGCAAAAAAAAAATTCAGAGGGAAAGCTGAACACAAAGTAAATTTATGTGTAGCAATCTCATTTGCATTATCACCCTTGATAAGTCATGCTTATGATTTTTATCTTATTTATAGTTATTGTTAACTTTTCAGCATTTTGAATTCATTTTACTGTTTTTTTTTGATAAATACAAAATAAATAAAGAAGAAAAAAAATTTTAAGAACTGTAAAAGAAAAGGGCCAACTTACCCATAAAGGCAGACGCATGAGAATAAAACCTGAATATTCAATGGAAATGATGAAAGCTAGAAGGGCTTGGTTAGAAGTTATACATTCACTAAAGAGCATGGCTTCCAACCTAGAATACTATACCCAGCAAAATTATCAATCACCATACATGGAGTAAACAAGATATTTCATGACAAAGTCACACTGAAACAAGACCTATCTACCAATTCGACCCTCCAGAAAGCATTAGAGGGAAAACTCCAACCTAAGGATCCCAAATACTCCCATGAAAACACAAACAATCAGTAATCCCACAGAATAGTGCAGAGAAAGGAAATACATACAAGCTACCACTCAAAAAAAGCAGGAAATATCAATCAGTGGCCACTAATATCCCTCAAAATCAATAGACTCATCTCACCTAATAAAAGGCACACACTAAGAAGATGAATACAAAAACAGAAGCCATCATTCTGTTGAATGATGAAACACACCTCAACCACAAACACAGACACAGGCTCAAAGTAAAAAGTTGGGAAAAGATTTTCCAATCAAATGAGAATAAGAAACAAGCTGGGTTTTCCATCCTAATATGTAACAAAGTAGACTTTAAGCTAAAGGCAATTAAAAGGGACCAAGATGATCATTAATTATTCATCACAGAAAAAAATTGGTAAGGAGGAGATTTCAATTCTGAATATATATGCCCCTAATATAAGAGCACATACCTATGTAAAAAACACATCTAAAGTTCAAACCACACATCAATTCTCACACCCTAACACTGGGAGACTTTCACCCCTGGATAGGTCAACCAGACAGAGACTCAACAGAGAAATAAGAAGTCTAACAGAGGTTATGACACAAAAGGGTTTAGTAGATTTTTGCAGAAGATTCCACCCAAATGCAAAGGAAGAACATTATTTCTCGGCTCCTCATGGAACTTTCTCTAAAATTGACCACATAATTGGTCATAAAGCAAACATCAACAGATACAAAAAATACAAATTATTCCTTGTATCATATTGGACCAGCAGAGCCTAAAGGTAGAATTCTTTCAGGGAACTCCTACTGCTGATAAACACTTTCAGCAATGTAGCAGGATACAAGATTAACTCAAAGAAATCAGTAGCCCTTCATTACACTAAAGTTAAAAGGGCTGAAAAAGAACTAAAGGAAGCATCATCATTTATAATAGCTGCAAATAGCATTAAATGACTTGGAGTAGCTATAACCAAAAAAATAACAGATCTATTGACAAAAATTTTAAGTCACTAAAGAAAGAAATTAAAGAGATATCAGAAAATGGAAAGATCTCCCAAATTCCTGGATAGGTAGGATGGCAATTCTAACAAAAGCAATCTCCACATTCAATGCACTTCCCATCAAAATCCCAACACAATATTTTACAGACCTTGAAAGAATAATACTCAACTTCATTTGGAATAACAGGAAAGCCAGGGTTGCTAAAACAATTTTGCTCCACAAAAGAACCTCAGGAGGCATCAACATCCCTGACTTCAAGTTATACTATAGAACTACAGTAATAAAAACAGCCTGGTACTGGCATAAAAACAGATCAATGGAATCGAATTGAGGATCCGTGCATTGACCCAAGAGCCTGTGAACACTTGATCTTCAACAAATAGGCCCAAAATATTCAATGGAAAAAAGATAGTATCTTCCCCAAATGGTGTTTGCATAGGTGGATGGTAGTATGTAGAAAAATGCAAATATATCCAAGCCTATCACCCTGCACAAAACTCAAATACAAGTGGATCAAAGACCTCAACATAAACCTAGCCGCTCTTAACTTGATAGAAATGAAAGTGGGAAATATCCTCCATCGAATTTGCACAGGCAACAACTTCTTAATTATAATACCAGTGGTACAGACACGAAGAACAGCAATCAATAAGTGGGACCTCTTTAAACTGAGAGGCTTCTGTACAGCCAAGGACACTGTCAATAGGACAAAATGACAGCCTACAGAATGGGAAAACATTTTCACCAAACTTACAAGTGATAGAGGACTGATCTCTAAGATATACAAAGAACTCAGGAATCTAGAGCCCAAAACCTTGAATAACCTAATCAAAAAATGGGGTTCAGAACTAAAAAGGGAATTCTCAGCAGAAGAATCACAAATGGCTTAAAGGTACTTGAAAAAGTGCTGGACATCTTTAGCCATTAGAGAAATGCAAATCAATACAGCTTTGAGATACCACCTGAAACCTGTCAGATTGGCTTAGATAAAAGTCACAAATGACAGCCTATGCTGGTGAGGTTGTGGAGCAAGGGGAACACTCCTCCATGTTTGGTTGGAGTGTAAGCTTTTTCAGCCACTCTGGAATGTAGTATTGTGTTTTCTCAGAAAACTGGGAATCAATCTCCCCAAGGATCCATCAATACCACTTCTGGGTGTATACCTTGAAGAAGCACAGTCATACTACAAAGGCATTAGCTCAACTATGTTCATAGGAGTATTATTTGTAATATCAAGAACCTGGAAGTAACCTAGATGCCCCTAACTGAAGAATGGAATAATAACCTGTAGTACATCTACACAATGGAGTTCTACTCAGCAGTAAGAAAAAATGATATCCTAAAATTTGCATGCAAATGGATGATTTTGGAAAATATTCTTCTGAGCAGGGTATCTCAAACCAAGAAAGATAAGCAGGGGATGTAGTCACTCATTAGTGGACTCTAAAGAAAACAAAAAAAGCAAAAAGCAAAGTATGGCCAAGCTGCTGAAAACCACAATCCCTGAACAGCTTTGGGTCTGAAACACCTTTGAGTGGTACCTTGGATCCCATTCCTCTAGAGGAACACCTAACTCAGTCTTAATGTTGGAGTGAGGATACTGGATCTTTCAGGAGTGCATTCTGAACTGAGTAATATTGGATCCTTGGGACGTCCTACCCATGCTGGGCAGGAGATGGGAAGATATGGAAAGGAGAGAGTGACTGGGGGGTCTGGGAGGGGTTCAGGGACCTTGAATAAGGATATACATGGTTAGAAAATGTGACATTATTCATAATTTAAAAAAAGAAAGATTTAAAAAACTAAAGTACCAAAGATATTACATGCTAAAAAAAAATGTCTTAAAACAAGCAACACTAAGCTTTGGCATTCATAAGTAAAAATAAGTATGTATGTATTTATTTGGGAGCTGGATGTCAGGCCTTAAAGAGTAAAGAAAAAAAATTCACAAGGTTCCTGTTACTCCATGACAAAATAGACCTGTAAAGGAGACCTGATTACCATTGTCAATTAGTCTATAGTTTCAGAAATCCTCCCCTCAACTTGCTTACACAGATCTCCAGACTCTGAGTTAGTTCATCTTTTAATCCCTGATTTTTAATGATGTTATCCTGAAACTCACAACTTTTGTTCCCCAAAGTCATTATTTACACTGTATTTACATCTGTTGTTTTAGTGAACCTAGAGGAAAATCACAGTTGGTTTCTAGAGACCTCTGGCCACAATGTCTTCAACTAGTCATGTCATTGAAGGAAGATCAGATTTTCTTTAAGGAGCCAACCGCTGTTTTACAGACAAACCCAATTTCGTCCACATTTATCTTTGATATCCTCCAGAGTGACTTATTCTGTCAAAGAGGCTAGAATGCACGGGTGAAGAATCCTGGTAAGCACCAGTTCTCCTCCATGTTCAATGATTTGTGTGGGTGTTGATTTCTTTTTCTCCTAGCAGCTTTCAAATGAAAATCGCTTCATGATTAAGGGTTGAAATTTAACGAATTTTTATCGAAGGTAAGATAAAACTGCAAGAAGAAAGGAAGCAGTGGGTGGATGAATAGATGAAGGAAAGAATAAATAAATAATAAATAATCTCTTCTAGATGAAGAATAATAATTGGTATCTTGTAGAAATATTTAAAATTTAAAGAAAGGGGTGGACAAAAAGGCTATTCTGTACCTATTAGTAAACAACATCCAATTCTTAATAAATAATTTAAATGATAATTCCAATTATAGCAAACTAGAAAAGTTAAAAAAAGACTGTGGGATATGAGAAAATAATAGAGACAGGAGTAAGAAACAATGATCTGAAGGGGTAAATGAAAGAAGAGAGGTGAGGATTTATTTATGTAGAAGGGACATATCCAAACACAGAAAAAAAGAGTAAAGTAGCAGTAAGAATTTATGAAAAATCACAATGAATACATCAGTTCCTTGACTACTTTCTGTTCACTAATGAATGCCTATTGTATACAATATAAATGAAAATTTCACACTGGAGAAGAAGCCACACAATTTAAATACTATTTTTAGAGGAATCCAGGAGGAAATAACTTTAATGCTTCCAGCCAAAGGACTAGCTTTCATAGTACCAGACAGGAACATGCAATCTTCCAAAGAATGAGGCAAACAATAGTTTTACCTAGCTATGACAACTATGAAACCCCACAATAATTTGTTCTGCCTGGTACCTTTTTGTTTGTTTTCTCTTTTAAAAGCTTCTTTATTAACCATTGTTAATAAAGCAAATTTACAGTGTACAGAAAGGCATTCCACATCACTTTTGCTTTTCTGTCTAATCACAAATGAAATTTTCAATTTTAACATAGTAAAATTACATATAACAAAACAGTTATCAAGCAAGAATTACAGTTACAATATCTAGTCTATTTGTATTTAGGAAAATTAAAGAGAGTATTCTAACATTTATCTTATTTTCTGATTCTAAAGTTTTTTATTTAATATACATTTTTCATAACTTAGGAAAATTTTAATTGTAATTATCTAGTCTTCAACTCTATCAAAAATCCCAGAAGGATATAATATTACCTGTGTAAACAGAAAATTCATTGTAAGCAACTTACAAAATTATAGAAAAGACAGCGAAATGTGGTTGCCTGACAGTCACCGAACATTTCTCTGTAACATCACGGCATCCATATTGAGCCTACAGGCTCAGAGTTTTTGGCATACCTTACAGTGAAGCAGGAAATTTGAAGAACTGGTCTGCCTATTTTGGCATAGTTCATCAGTTGCTCCTTCCTGTGTTCTGTAAAATACTTGGCAGTTTTCTCTATGAAGCAGGGAACCCAGAGGACTATCTTGGTTTGTTCTGGCAAAGTCCAGTGGTCTTTTTCTTATGGGCCCTGCATGTCCAGTTTAAACAGCATACTATTCAGAATTTGAGGCAAAAACAATTTCTTGTCTGGTGGCTAACATTTGCCACAAAGAAAGTAAAACTTATATGAAGTTTCTATGATGCCCATCATTCTCTTGAAAGAGAGTTGTGCTGCCAGGAACAGACATATCTCACTCTCCAGAGAAGACTTAGGGTTAGGGTTAGGGTTATAAGTCTTAAAAACATTTTAAATGCCATATCATGTAGGTCTTTGAAGTGTTTAAGGATTAACTACCTAATTAAAATATATCTTTGTATATCTAAAAAAACACTAACTAACATGACTATTAGTGTGATCTTAGCTAAGAGAATATAGGAAATAGATTCATATTGTTCAAGATAAGACAGCAATGAAGTAATCTCTGGATTTTGCCATTTACGAATATACTTGACATTTAATATATGTTTGTGTTTGATATTGTTCCTTTATTTTTTTCTTTTTAATGTGCAAGAGAAGTCATTTTTTTATCCATGTATCCACTTGTTCAGGGTCCCTCCTCCCCTCCACCTCTCCCATTTACTTACTCCTCTCAGTTTATCTCCTCCCCAGCAAGGGCAAAAGGTCTTAAAGTCCCAAGGTAGCTTAGTTCAACATCCACTCCAGGCAGATCTGCTTTCCTCACCCCCACATAAAGACTGAGTCAGGTATTTCTTGGGAGGGAATGGGCTCCAAGGCACCAGTCCAAGGTGTTTCTGATCCCAAGCTGTTCAGTGGTTATGATTTGCAACTTGGACATGCTAAGATTTTTTTGTTGAAAGTCCACCAATGAATGAGTACATCTCCTGTTTATCTTTCTGGGTTTGTGAAACATGGCTCAGGAGGATATTCTCCAAATCCATCCATTTGCTGGCAAATTTTAGGATAATATTTTTTCTCACTGCTGAGTAGTACTCCATTGTGAAAATGTACCATAGTTTGTGAATCTGTTCCTCAGTTGAGGGGCATCTAAGTTGTTTCCAGTTTCTTGATATTACAAATAATGCTGCTTTGAATATAGTTGAGATAATGCCTTTGGAATGTGAATGTGCATCTTTAGGGTATATGCCCAGAAGTGGTATTCCTGGATACTTGGGGAGATTGATTCCCAGTTTTCAGAGAATCCACCATACTGCATTCCAGAGAGACTGGACAAGCTTACATTCCCACCAACAATTCAGGAGTGGTTCCCTTGCTCTGCAACCTCTCTATCCTAGGTTGCCATTTGTGTCTCTAATCCAATCTGACAGGTGTAAGGTGGTATCTCAAACTTGTTCTGATTTGCATTTCTCTGATGACTAAAGATGTCCAACACTTTTTCTAGTGCCTTTCAGCCATTTGTAATTCTTCTGCTGAGAATTCCCTTTTAATTCTCAGCACCATTTTTTGATTGGGTTATTCAAGGTTTTGGGCTCCAGTTTCCAGAGTTCTCTATATATTTTAGAGATCAGTCCTCTGTCACTTGTAGGGTTGGTGAAAATCTTTTCCCATTATGTAGGCTGTCATTTTTGTCTTATTAACTATGTTCTTGGCTTTACAGAAGCTTATCAGTTTCTGGAGGTCCCACTTATTGATTGTTGTTCTTTGTGTCTGTACCACTGGTGTTATATTTAGGAAGTAGTCACATGAGTCAATCAGTTGAAGGGTAGTTCCCACTTTCTTTTCTATCAGGTTCAGTGTGGCTGGGTTTATGTTTAGGTCTTTGATCCACTTGGATTTGAGTATAATGAAGGGTGGGAGGCTTGGATCTATTTGCATTTTCTACACACTACCATGAGTAGAAAAGGAAGAGGTGAGTACCCCAAATTACACAAACTTTTTATAGGCCAAAGCCACAAAGCCGAGTTACTTGGGGTCAAAGGTGCAAGTGTGCTGTTGATTGGCTCATGCTTAGGGACTTTTTACATCCTAAAGTTTTTTGAGCTCCAACTCAATGGGGTAACCAATTTATTGCCTTAGGTTTGGATCATACAGGTGTCCTTAGATAGTGCTTAGTGGGAAAGCCCCTGAAAAGAGTGTGAAACTGAACTCTATTTTACTTTTATACTACAAAATGACTACTGGAATAAAAATTGAGGTCTCTTCAGCTAAGTTTACTCTCTTAATTCCCCCACTTTCTTGTTGGTTACTGTCCTAATGATGAGTCTCTGACAATATACTCATACGAGGAGTCTATTTATGACACAGAGGCAAAAGGTGATGGCCAAGAGAAAAAATATCTCTTATCCTGCCAGCATCATTACAATCATAGCTGTATGAAGGTAGCAATCAATTCCCTGAGCTTTTGAGGTGACACCTGGTAAGATCTCTTTTGGGCCTCTCAACTTTAGATCTAGTCACCTAGTTCTAGCTATTTCAGAGCTATCAATAAATTTTTAACACAATATTCAAGAGAACTGGGAAAATATGAAAAGAGAAAACCTAAGAATAATGAAAGCAGAATGAAAAAAGAATACCAGCTCAAGGACAGCATGTAATAAAAACATTTAAAATTGTCTTAAGGTTCCATTTATATCTTTGAATGTTTGTAAAACCCCTTAGTAAATATTAATCTTTATATGACACATGGCAAGTAAATACTTCTGCATGAACAGCACATATACTCAAAAAAACTTTGAAGAAATGATTTTTAATTAAAAAGGACATGCTTGCAAAGACAGAAGAAACTTACAGATCACCAAAAAGACTGGACCACAAAAAGTCCTTGCACAACATAGTAATCAGAACACAAAACTCACAAAATAAAAAGTTAATATTAAGAGCTAATATTGATAATAAAAGGGTCAAAAAATATATAAAGACAGACCTATCAGAATTATACCAGAATTGTCAATGGTGACTCTATCGCATTAAATACCCGCCGTGAGATATGTTTTAAATTGTGTTTATTTTGTGAAAATCACTTACAAAACACAGCCGGTTTTAAGAGAAAATGAAAGGATAAGGTTGCAGCAGGCCAGAGCCTTTCTAATGAAAATTCCTCATCCCCACACCGTATGTCCGAACTCCCGGGCACCTGGGCCGAACTGCACACCCGGTCGGGAACTCTCATGAGAGAATGAAGACTTCCTGTCCTGGTCCTCTCCCTTGAAGGTCTACTTCCGGAATCCTTTCCAGTTAACCACGCCCCACTTGTCTCCAGTCCTATGACACGATCTTTCACATATATAGTTCCTGATTTCCCGCTACATGACTCTGAGTCAGAAGTTCTTAGACAGATGTTTTTGCAAACACTAAATAATCATAGATGCCAGCCTAAAATATCATGATTTCTAACAAAAGTTTCAATCAATGTATTTGAAGAAAGCAAATATTCTATTTTTAAAAAGAGGTTTAAATAATTCATATTTAAAAATCTGACCCTACAGAAAGTACCAGAGGTTAAACTCCAATCACATAATGTTAACTACATCTATGAAAACAAAGGAACTTAATAATGTCATAAGAGCAAATTCCAAAGATGGGAAATACACACACTACCACCATCTCTACCACTAAAAGTAAAAACTGACAAGAATTAGAAATCCTGATCAGAAAAGCTTTTCTTAAACCTTTACTCTAAGCCTGTGTCTTTCTTTATAGTTGAGGTGTTTCTTTCATGCAGCAGAAGGGTGACTTCTGTTTTTTTGTCTATCTTGCTAGTCTGTGTCGTCTTTTTATAGGTGAGTTGAGTCTATAGATATTAAGGAATATTAGTGGCCACTGAAGATGTTTCCTGTTATTTTTGGTGGTAGCTTGTCTGTATTTCTTTTCTCTGGGCTTTTCTTCTGTGTGATTATTGGTTGTTTGTGGTTTCATGTGTGTATCTGGGATTCTTAGGTTGGAGCTTTACCTCTAATTCTTTCTGAATAACAAGATTTGTAGATAGGTATTGTTTCAGTCTGACCTTGTCATGAAATATCTTGTTTACTCAATCTATGCTGACTGATAACTTTGTTGGATATAGTAGTCTAGGTTGGCAGCATGCTCTTTTAGTGTCTGTATAACTTCTGACCAAGCCCTTTTGGCTTTCATCTTTTCTATTGAATAGTAAGGACTTCTTATGATGGGTCTGTCTTTATAGGTAAATTGGCCCTTTTCTTTTGCAGCTCTTAAAATTTTTTCTTGGTTCTCTATGTTTTTTGGCTTGATTATTATGTGGATCAGCAGACTTTTTGTGGTCATATCTATTAGTTGTTCTGTAAGCTTCTTGTATCTTTATAGCCATTTCCTTCTTTAACTTAGGAAAGTTTTATCCTATAATTTTATTGAATACATTAACTGTACCATTGAGCTGGTATTCTTCTCCTTCTTCTGTTCCTATTATTCTCAAGTTAGGTCTTTTCATGATGCCCCAGATTTCCTGAACGTTTTGTGTTAGGGCTTTTTTGGTTTTACTATTTTCTTTGACTGATGTATCTATTTCTGCTACTAAGTCTTCCACTTCAGAGATTCTCTCTTCCAACTCTTGGATTCTGTTGGTTATGTAGTTCCAGTTTTTTTCTTCAGGATGTATATTTCCACCTTTGTCTCATTTTGTACCTTTTTTATTGCTTCTATTTCAGTTTTTAGTTCCAGAAATGTTTCGTTCATTTTTTAGTTTAACCTTTCTTAGTTTTCTTTCAAGAATTTGTTCATCTCTTCAAATTTTTTGTTTGTATTTACTTCTATTTCTTTAAGGAATTTTTTAATATCTTCTTTGAATGCTTCAATAATCTTCATAAAGGTGCTTTTGGTGTTGTTTCCTTCTGTTTCCTCTCCATTGCTCTGTTGAGGTCTTGTAGTTGTGGAACCACCAGTTTCTTTTGGAGTTGCCTTGTTGTTCTTTATATTGTTATATGTATTTTTGCACTGGCATCTCCCCATGGCTTCAGTGGTTCATGATTAGGCAGCTCCTAGTCAACTGTGGCAAGAGGGCTTATGTGTCTCCTGTCTCTTTTGAGCAAGGTGTCTGCTCGATCTCTGACTGCTCTGGACAGGTGTCTGAATTTCAAAGACTCAGTCCTTCTCTGATAAAATAGCTGGAGGCAGGGCCAGCAGTGCAATGTCCCCTCTTTTACATGTGGCTGGAGGAGCTCCTCACAGCCAAACCCAGTCCTGTCTACTAAGGAAAATCTGAGATCAGGCACTACAGACTGACTGTGGTCCTGGAAGCAACTTTCCAACTTTCTGCATGGAAGATCAAGTTCTAGAACCTGCTCACCTCTGAACAGGGTCTGAATTTCAAAGTCCTTAGTCCTTCTCTGCTGATGCCTTAGTAGCTGTTCTATGCTCTCAATATTCACAATGATGTCATTTGAAGCAGAAGAACAGCAAAACTTTTTCATAATTATCTAAGCAAGATTAATTGTAATTTCATGCTCATATCCAAATTATATTTTATGAAAATAAAATACAAGAATTATAAGACAAACAACTAACCAGAAGAAAAAATGAAATTAAAGAAAAATTATCACCTATTGTGGAACATGAAGACCAAGTGAGAGAAAGCCTACAGGTGATGCATTGGACTAGAGCTTAAGAATTCAATCAAAAGAGATTTAAAACAATATTCAACTTTGTACAAAAAAATAGCGAAAAATGTGCTTTTTGTGGAATGGGCAATGGAAATAAAACTTAAAATTAGATATCTGAATGAAACAAATTTAAAAATTTAGATACTGACCCTCTAAGCAGACTAGATGATGGTACTTATGGTTTAGTACTATCACATTTCTTTAGAAAGTAAAACATCTAAGATTCTTCAGAATGGCAAAAAGTTTTCACAAGGAGGAAAACAGAGAGCAGTGAAGGGGAAAAAAAGAAGGGCTTGTGAGAAATGTCTGAGAAAAGATATGGAGGGAATCTATAATAGGGCTAGAAATATAAAATAATAAACAAATGAAAAAATAAAAAATAACACGGAAGTCAGAGTATGAAAGTCTCTGAATGAATTTATATCTGTATATTGATTTTCTTGCACCAAGAAGAAAAGAAAATTATCAGCTGCTCAATTGGAAGTGCCTGGGTTATGTTGGTGTGCATGCTACAGGGAAGTCAGGCTCAGACAAGATGGTTTTCTTCATTGTTAAAATAATAAATAAAAAAGAAGAATTTTTTGCTAGAAAAGTCATTATATATTAATAATATTACTAAGGTAACTACTCAGAAAATTAAAAATGGCAAGAGGTGTACGTTCTTAAATAAAGATATGTAAACAACATGATATTATGTAATTAAGGTAGTTTGTTGAATCTTCTAGGATGTGGATGACAAAGAATATGGTAGGTAGGAGATGGAGTCACAGCACAGTCATGAGAACAAATGAACCAAAAGGGCCACAGGGCAGGGGTGACAGGTTTTAATATCTTTTTATTTTTAAGCTCTAATTAATTCTTCACACTAAGGCAGATTGTGACACTTTCACACATGTGTGTTGTGTGCTAGTGTGCTCATCCTTCATTATCTCATCTGTGTCCCTTTCCCCTGCTCTCTCCTTCTTCTCCTCTTCTCAGTAGTACATATTTTACTGTTTTTTCATTGTTTTTATTCCACATGAAAGAGAATGTTATTATTTGCCTTTGTGAAACTGATTGGTTTTTTAACGTGACCTGTTTCCAACAATGTTTCCACATTTAATTCAAAGAAGTTATATCACCTGAAGAATTATACTGACTGCAAAAGAGAAGCAATAAACAAAAGGTTGAAAAGAGTAATCAATTGTTTGCTCTCTAAGACCCAATGGAATTTGAACACATGTTTGATACTTCATGTCTCTGAAATTTACATATTTTTCACAGAACGTAGGCACAAGCCTTTCTTCTGTATCCCAGTTTGTAGAATTAGCAAGGTTTTTCAGATATGCTTTATGATACAAAGATGTTCTCAGCTGATTTGTCCTCAAAATTTATGTTTCCCATTAATGTCTGATTAGAGGCTCTTCTTAAAAATAATATGGCCACAGGAATATGTGTTTGGTTTTTCAGTTCTAAAAATCGCCTTCTGAATTAGCTGTATTATCCTCACCTGTATTTCTTGACATATATTATTGTTGGTATGATTAGAAAATATTGGATTGCATCTCATCACCAGCATTATAGTTTGGATTCTTTGGCCTCAACCACTTCAAAGTGATTATCTACCTTAGTAATTACACATTTTAAAAACAAAGTTTCTACATTGTCTTGACATCCAAACATAAAATTATTGTTTTACACCTTCAGAACTATAATTTTGACATGCATATAAATTGTCATATATACATTTTTATACAGACCTTTAGATAGAGCACATCTGTGAAAGAGTGACTTGACCCCCATATGAATTAAGACTCTCAGGTTGAGGACCATTGCATTTGAATTGTGGATTAAAAACATATGCCACAATGGAAACAAAAAACTGAAGCTTTGCTTTCATTATGTTTTTGTTTTGTTGTCTGTAAGAGAATTCTCATGTGGGTAAGTGTACTTTGAACACAGGTTTTAGCAGAGATTAACAAAATTTCTGATCCTGCTGCCCACAGGTACCAGGTGCTGTGATTGGAGGAAGACATGATGCCATCAGTATATCTCATTGTTAACATCTGTATTCTGTCCTCTGACAGTGACATGTGCAGGTCTTAACCACCAACTTTTGGATGTAGCCATATTTGAAATTATATAAAAAATTGTGGTTTAAATCCAAACTTCTGAACTCCCACAAAGGCTAGATTTCTAAACATTAAAAAAATATAATTTCAAACATAACTCAAAAATATTTAGTATTAGAAACATTAAGAACCTAATATCCCAAACTACAAGAGTCATGAGTAAAGAAAGACTGAAAGACTCAACATGAGGAAAGAGTTAGAAATGCAAATACTGGGGAAGGAATTAGTCACAAGACATTCCAACAATAAGAACTTCAATGTAAAAATGAATAAATTCTGTTGGTATTCAGTTTAGCTGATGAAATTCTTTATTTTAATAAACTGAAGCTTTTTGGTATCTTTCTCTAAGGATATACAAGCAAAATCAGGTGAAAATCAAAATTCTCCATAAATATTTCTACATATATAGGTTTTGTCATCAGCACACACACAGATTTCAAAAACTCAATTAGCCTATGCCATAGTAGTATTTAGCTCTGCATAGAATCCTGTTTTACAGTATGCTCTAATTCCATATTTCTTTCTTCATGTCATTATTTGTCACTATGTGGGGCCAGCATCCATACAACTACAAATACTCCCTCTGTTTCTAGTATTTTTTAGATAGAGTCATGAGACATGGTAGAATCATACTGGAACTAATACGGCTGGCTCATTTGAACCACAGTGAAGAAATGACATTGTTTTCATTGTAGGTTACTTTCCTGTCTACTCCAGTGGAGGCATATTACTGAACTTTAAGCATTAAAAAATGTGGAATGGAAAAATGGAAGAGAGTATAATGCCCTTACAATGCAAGTCTAAGTCTTTGTGTTGAATCCTTAAAGAAGTAGAAAAAGTCACATAGAATGGCAGTTGACTGTCATGAACACCTGGAGCCCAGTTAACTTCTGGTGAGGAAGGAGGACAGGTCAGTCTGACTTGTGAAATTTCCTCATGTGATACTGGTATGAGAATGAATGGCGGAAGCTACAATTACACTGGGAACAGGTATAGGGCTTCTCTCCTGTGTGAATCCTCTCATGAGCCTTCATATTGGTTTTATAGCTGAAAGTTCTTCCATATATACTACATAGTTTCACTTTCTTTTGCTTATGTACGGCCTCATGTGCTTCCAGTGCTGAGAGATTACAGAAGCCTATATGACACATAGTACAATATAATGATTTTTTCTTTTTGTATTCTCCTGTGCCTTAAAAAAGTACTGGAATATTTGAAGGTTCTGGGGCATTCATCACATTTGTATGTCTTTGGCTGCCTGTGGAGTACCTTTTGGTGGCCTGCATATGTGCAGTTTGTAGAATGATTCTGGCAGTAATCCCTGGAAGTAATGAAAGAATGTATCTCCACAGTAGGGACATATTCAGAAGAAGTTACCCACTGAGATTCTTCTTGGTTCCTGGAGGTGGCTTGATTTGTTCTTCTGTAATCCTCAGAGACTCCATCAGAACCTCCTCCTTCTTCAAGCTCATAAAATCGTTCTTTTTGGGTAGTGGAAAGGGAGTCCATCTCATTTCCAGGATTATGAACAATAACATTTACTTCACTAATAGTTCCTAGATTGTTTTGTCCATTTTCACTCTTTTCATGTCCTGGGTAAATAAGACAGTCTATGAAAGTGTGCCCAAGAATGTATTCCACAAAACACCACTCCTCTGTGAAGCTTACTGTCACTCACCTGTCATCAATACCATGTCTTGTGAGATTGACAAGGGTGTGTTTTTGTTCTCTTCTTTTGAAGTTCTTGTGAATTTCTGTAGCTTCAGGAGCTTGATGACTTCTTTTAAGGACATATTCTCAGAAAACAAGGCTTCCTCACCCAGCATTGACACATGAATCTGTATACAAAACCACAGAATCTTTGACAGTGAATCTGTGGATGATGGAAAACCTTCCCTTCATATGATGGCAAAGAGATGTGTGGACCATTAGCTAGCTCATTTCTCTCTCTCTGTCTTTCTCATTCTCTCCCATTCTCTCTTCTCTAAAAGTTTTTTCATGGCATTTATAAGTTATATTACCTAAAGATTTTGTTCACACTGTGTTTGTAAACATTGGTTCACTCTTCCTATAAGGAGATTATATATAATTTTCAATAGTGTCTGGATAAAACATTATTATCAACAGATCAACAAATTGAATGCAGAAAGATGAAGTTGGACCGAACTAGAAAATAGTGCCTTCCTTCTACAGAAAGTATTAGTGTTCCAAAAATGTCCCCCAACCCACTAAAGCTTCGCAAGTATAACATACTTTCTCACTTAGTGAAAATTTACTAATATTTTATCCTAACAAACTAGATGATATTTGTACAATGACATTGAGAAAAGTATATGAAGAATTTGAAAAATTTTATGAACTTGGGAATTTCTGTCAGTGACTGAAAATTATGCTAACTAGACACTGAAAGAATGTACTATGCAATTACATATATGAGAAGTATTTTAGGTTTGAAAATTTGCATTTCATATTATTTATCAAGGCATTTATTAAGGGTGTGTCACTTGTTAAATATGTAATAGAGAGCCTTAATTCAATATTGTAAATGGTATTATATCATTTTTCAACTTCGGATTTATAGACATGAAATCTTCCTGAATTTGAATAGACAGTTTTTAAATCATTAAGCCATTTATATCCCCAGTTTCTGCCTGCCAGGTTCTCCCTCAAAAATGATAGTTCTGAATCCAGGATTTTAAATATGTGCTAATATTTGAATTAAACTCTTTATTACAATATTAGCATATTCCAAAATGAGCCAAACCACTAAAATCTTTCTTCCAATGTCTCCTCATAGTCTCTCTGCTAAACTGTAAAACAATTCAATTTTACTACCTCCTTCCAACAATCGATGGGCACTACCTGTTATATTCACATTAATTTACATCAGTATATAGTAATAATTGGAAATATTTGGGTGGAGTGTGCTGGTCTTACTGTGTCACAAATTAAATGACTACAACAGTTTCCTATGTATTGCTAAATATAAATAACTGTCTTGATCTATTTTAACCATCTTTGTACCAAGGTACTCACCATGACAGGAGGCTTCAAGCACTCATCAGTCAGACTCTCCATAAATCTTCCTATGTTTCTGCCACTTAATTCCCACTGCTCTTTTAAGACAGACCTGTCTTTGCAGTGCCCAATTTTAATAAACTGCTCCAAGACAAGCTGAGAAATCATCTGTTCTTTGCTCTGTTTCTCTGGCTGCAACCATGAGGTAAACTTCTCCCAGAGAGCTTGTAGTTCTTGCTTGGCACAAGATCCAGTGCCTTCTGGGGAAAAGTTGAGTTGAGTAATTGGCAACTTGGTGATGTTTTCTTTCCACTGAATATGAGAAACCTGGAATGGAATATAATCCAGGTATTCTAATACATGATTATTTTCTTTTTTTGTGTTGTTTTTTTGTTTTTTGTAAATCCATTTTTTTAATATTATTAAAAAAGTCTCATTTTTTATCCATGTATCCCCTTCTTCAAATGCCCTTCCCCTCCCACCCGTACAAGGCACTCTTCTCTCTATCTCCTTGTCTGCCCTCCAGCAATGACAGGAGGTCCCAAAGTCCCAAGGTGGCCTAGTTCAGTATCCACTCAGGGCAAATCCACTTTCCTCATCCCAACATCAAGACTGGCTCAAGTGTTCCTCTGGAGGAAATGGGCTCCAAAGTGCCAGTTCAAGGTGCTTCAGATCCCAAGCTGTTCATTGTTTGTGGTTTGCAGCTTCGACATGCTTTGCTTTTTTGTTTAAAGTCCACTAAGGAGTGAATACATCCTCTGCTTATCTTTCTGTGATTGTGAAAATCAGGAGGATATTCTCCATATCCATCCATTTGCCTGCAATTTATAAAATATCATTGTTTCTTACTGCTGAGTAGTATTTCATTGTGTAGATTTACCACAGCCTGTTAATCCATTTCTCAGTTGAGGGGCATCTAAGTTGTTTCTAGGTTCTTTTTTTTTCTCTTTCTTATTTTTAATGAATAAAGTCACCTTTTCTATCCATGTATATCCTCATTCAAGGTCCCTATCTCCTCCCACCCCCATCAGCCACTCTTTCTTCTCCATATCTCCCCATCTCCTACCCAGCATGGGCAGGAGGTCTCAAGGACCCAATATTGGTCAGTTCACCATCCAATCCTGGCAGATCCAGTTTCCTTACCCCAACATCTGATAGATGACTAATGTAGTCTATAGGATATGGAGACATTTTTGAAATCTTCAAGAAATTCAGCTTTTTTGGGAAGAATATGTGTCTTATAACTTGATGATTTTTTAAATAATTTGTGGATATTTTAAAGCTATAAGTTAAATAGACATAATTACATAAAAATTAAATAAGAGACTTGTCATACATAGTTTCTTTCTTTCTTAATTTAAGTGGACTAATGCTATGAAGAGGCTCCATAAACATGTAAAGTCTTATAAAAATATTTATTTGTGGTGCCTCATTTAGAATTCAGAGTTTCAGACCCTGTTTTGGGGAGCATATCAAGGTACAGGCATAGGTGCTGTTGGAGCTCAGACTGCTACATATTTACAGAAAACAAAAGAAACTGACTACTGAATATATAAAATATCAAAGTCCTCTTCCACAGTGACACACTTCAAGAAGTTGTGGCTGAGATTAAAGGTGTTCCTTCTGGTCAGTATCAAGGTTTGGATTAAAGGCAAGAGGCACCAGAATTCTGCTACAAGGCCACACCTCCTAATCTTTCCACTGCCTATGAGCTTTATAAGCTCAAACATATTTAAACTGTGACAGTCCATTATTTCCTGACATTTCTATCTCAATCAGAATCCTACACTATTTATTCTAGAGACCAGACAAAGAAAAAATGTAAGTTTAACTAAACTGTACTCAACAGAGAGAAAGAAATTCTCAGTTAAGAATGGAAAGACCTACCATAAGAAAGCAGCACAGAGTTTAGTGACACAAGCGTATCTGTTTCCTCTGGATGAAAGTGGAAGTTGTTATTTAATCTCAAATTTTAAGTTTTATCCCAGTTTCTTATTCTATATTTTCATAGAGTATTCACTTGCTATTAAAGCCTTTGAAAAAGTGAATGACCAGTAAGAATATATTCACAGAGTTGCAATGACATGTCCACCCAAATAGACAACATATTTTTTTCTTTCAGAATTTGAAAAGAAAATTGTTGGAAAATAAAATTTTTCAAAAGACCACTAACACCTATAAGGTATTCTCAAAGCATCATCTCTGATAACCCACAGAAAATCACAAAAACAAAAATAACTAAGTCACACAGAAAGGACATTTGTCTATTCTCTAAACTTACCATTTATGGGATTAATTTTAAGAGTGATTCAGGAAAGCTTGAGCAGATGTCTTGTTTCCAGGCCTCTAATCTCCTTCATCTGAGGTTTTGTTCAAGTGGAATTCCTTTTATAGTGTCAGGTTTCACTGAGTCAATCTGCAAATCATTTATACTACAGTGACCTTGGATCTCACCTCCCTTGGTTGGGTGTGGCAGCCAAGACTTTCTTTCAATGAGTCATTAATTAGAGCATCAGGGTCATTGGTCCCAGTATAGACAGTAGCCTAAGCAGACTTAGTTCAGCTAGACTGTAGGATCAGATGATGACTCATTAGAGCAAAACCAAGCTAACAAACAGGGACAAGACACTTGTGGTGAATTTCAAGTGGAGTCCTACATCATCCCCAGGGTGACATCTTTATGTAATTCTTATGGATTCCATAAATAAATACATCCAAAGCCAGCATTGTCAGTCACTGCAGTGAAAGTCCAGGCCTTTAATCCCTAAGAATACCTTTAATAACTTCACTAAGTAAAAACAACAAGGTGGATCTAATTAATTTCAGCTTGGCCTAGCCTACAGAGAGTTCCAAGACTCCTTGGGCTACAGAGGCAGAAAGTCTCTCAAAACAACACTAAATAGAACAAACAAAAAGGATGATTGAAGAAGAGAGGTAATGCTAAAACATAATAGAATTTGTTTTCTATCTAACCTGACTCCTGATCTATAACTCAATCCAAGTGGTTAACATTTTCTGATATTTAGACAGTAGTATTCAAATGATGCAGTATGTAACATAAACTGCTTTGCAGTAGAATAAAACAGAGACCAAGAAGCACCCAGGAGGATTCTGAAGTACACCCTAGAGAACACAGGTTTTACTGGGCTCATATCAATGGGCAACGAGAAAAATGTTTTACTTTTGGAATACATGATGAATGATAGATGTATAAGAATCATGATATGAGGTTTGTTGTCAAGGGAAAAATTAAATTGTTTATCCAAAACATGGAATTTTTTTCTGCTTCTTTGTTTTTCTTATGTATTTGTTTTTTGTCAATGGTTGCCTTATAGCCTCATTTGCTCAGAAATTCATTTGATGATAGAGAATGATCTTGCACTATAATCCTCTGCTACAAACTATTCACTGCTGGGGTCTCAGATCTGTCTCACTGTTTCAGGAATCCATTTTGGATTTCTGTTTCTTTTTTAACTTTTTGCTGTTCTATTTTTGGAAACATTGACTCACTTTGTACTCCTGGATGTACAGTGATTAATATGTAGATCAGTTGGACTTCTAACTCACAACACTAGCTCTGGAGTATAGAGTTCAATGATTGAAGGCTTGTGCTATCATGAATGACTTTCTCCAAGTATGCTGATTGTTAGGTTGAATTGTGTCCCTTGAAAATCCCATGAACAGGTCTAATCTTTAAACCTGTCTTTTTATATCAAAATGTGCTTACTCCCAACACAAAAGATAGAACCCTTTAAAAGCCAACATTTCAATAAAATTTGAAGTTTAGTGACTAAAACTCCTGATTTCTGAGTTCCTCTGAAGTAGAACAGTAAATATTTTGAATATTTTAACCTCCAGCTGTAGTCCTCCTGGGAGATTAAAAATTTACACATACTGGAGAATGAATCATATATCCAGCAAATGGATTGTCCTGAAGTACCAAAAAGATTGAATACTCAATATAAAATGCAAAATATATCTGCAATAATTTCCATTCCTATTTATTATAATTTGGAATTTCATAAATTAAGGCAATGTTTACCTGAAACACATTTTTTTTTAAAAAAAAATATTTGTAGTTTTGAGAATAATAGAAATGACATTGTGGGCCACTATTCATTTTCTTCAAGATAACCGCAGGCGACATATTTCAGCTTAACAATTAGAATACTTGGAGAAAGTCAGCACCTTTAATCCCTGAAAACACCTTTAATAACAGCACAAAGTAGGCAAAGGAAGGTGGATCTATGTGACTTCCAGGATGGCCTAACCTACAGACAGTTTTAAGTCTCCTTGAGCTTCAGAAGTATAAAGTCTCTCAAATCAACACAAAATTTAAAAAAAAAAAAACAAAAACAAAAAGGATAACTGTAAGAGGGAGGTAATATTGAATCCCAGAACTGAGAAGTATATGATTTTGCCAATTACTTAGGAAGTTTCTCTGAAGACTGGGCTGCAAGAAAACACCTTGCAACATGAAAAACCAATTGGGGAAAAAAAATGTAAAGGAAAGAGAAGCTACAAGAGGAAACTCTGGTTTTTTTGGCACACAATCAGAATGTTCCTTTGACCACTGTGCTCACATCCTTTCTATCAACCATCTATTTTTTTCAAATGAAAATGCATGTTTCTCTCTCTGATAAAAGTAATATGCCTCTTTTAGCCTCTGTGTTTTTATTTTATGCTACAAGCACCTGAGTATTGCCTTCTGCCCTCTGTCTTATTCTGGAGACAATGGATCAATATTTTGAAGAAAACTAATTTCACTTCCCTGAGCAGTTACTAATAAGGAATAGCTTTTTGTTTAGTAGTGAATAGTTGACAATTTTTAAACAAAATTACATTGAAAATTCATGAAAAATGTAGAGTGAGGAATTTAAGAGAAGATGTCATGTTATGTTGGGAAGGTATCAAAGATTACCTTTGAGGTCTTGTACAAGTAACTATTCACAAGAAAGGATGAATACAGGCCGTTCTCCAAAGAGCAAAAAACATTTAATCCCTGTTAAAATTTTTTGAGTTCTCAATTCTAATCACTGTCGGAGAGTCAGTTCTTGCCACATAAGCCTCAAGTTAATATTTACCCACATCTCGACATGAAGCTGTTCTTAATTGCCTGCTGTGTGCTGCCACAGTAGGAAGTGCTCAGCTGAAAAGCTGACTGCATTTCTCATATTTTGGGAAGAGGCGCTAGGACAAGATTTATAATTTTACTGTTTCTAAGTCCCCTTTCTGCTACATGAGTCATTTTCAACTCAACTCAAGATCCACAATATCACCTATTTAATGAGAAGAGAAAACTTTCAAATGAAGTCCCCACAATTACACATTATGCAAACCTGTCCATATCCAATGAAGTATTCAAATGAGAGTAAAGATACTTCTTTTGGAACACAATGACATAAGAGAAGATTCAGTAGGCACAAATGACCAGGGCTTAAAGAAATGTAATTAAGAATACAGAACAAGTTGGGTGTTGGTATTAATACTTAAACCTCCTGGAAGATATTTTTAAATTTTCAAGAAGAACAAATATAACAAGCATGAAGGAAACAGTTACAGAGTTTAGTCTTTGTCTTCCTTTGTTCATGTCATATTTTCAAATAGATATTTTGATTTTACTAGGCAATTGTAACTCATTTTTTAATGTACAACTTACTCCAATCCATGCATAAAATAATTTTTATAAATACTAAATTTGGGGCCTCTTATTTAGGGTTATTTAGTTGTGAATTTTCTTCTCTCACTTTAAGTCTATTTATTTTTCATTTTTTGACATTAACATTATATCTTATGAATTTATCTAAAGATTTTGTCTCTGCATATGTCTAAAGGTTAACATTTAAAGCTCTGAAGTCACATCTGAGTAGCCATGCACCCTGTTTCTTGTCATATATCTGATATTAAGACCTGGAACTGACCTACTAGGCTACATTTGGTGCAGCTGCAGGTTCAAAGCTTCTCCTTTCTGTGCCTGATCTACACAAACCTTACAAATACAAAGTAATACTCCTAGTTATTAGATCATAGCTGCTAGGGATCAGCTGTAGACTCTTAAGTTTCCACAATAAATATTTCTTAACAGAGCCACACTTCACTAGTCCTTAACATCACTGTTCACAACCCATGCAGAGAACATGACACAGTCTTATTTATGAATTTTTTCCCCAAACTCTATGGATAGTTTACTGTTTATAGGGTATTTGGAGGCACAGTGCATGGGTTCCAAATGTTCTTTTTATGCGCCACCCTTAACAAGGACAATTTTACTTTTCTATTCCATAGTTGGAATGATGCCTTAAAATGTAATGTTAATTAGACTTATTAATGAAATCTAGGAGTCAGATATCCAGGGTGAAACCTGAAAAATCAGAGAAGCAGAGCTGTGGCTACCTGAGATTTTATACCTCCACAAAATCTCAAAACTACTATGACAGCTAAGACTCAGCCTCCACAAGGTTTATAGCTTTAATTCTACCTCCAAAGGTGCTGGGATTAAAGGCCTGACTCCCCTGTGCTAGGTTCCAAAGCCATTACCTTCTGAGGTCTGGGATTAAATGTGTGAGCCTCTACTACCAAGCTCTGTTTCTCTTTTGGACTGGATCAATCTCCTAAATTGGAGGGTCACCTTGAACTCCTTATCTCCTGCTTCATCCTTTCAAGTGCTGGGATTAAAGGTATGTGAAACCACTACTGGCCTCTATACTTAATATGGGCCAGTCCTGCCCTCTGATCTTCAGCCAAGCTTTATCTGTCTTAACACAAGGTTAACAACATTGCTTCATTTATTTTCTTTCTCTTTGTCTTCCTTCTCATTATCATCTTTCTACCTAGTTTCTCTAGTCAGACCCTAACATACACATTTCACAAAGAACACAGAAATCACACCATAATTTGTTTCTGAACTGAAGCATAGCATCCTACTCCTCACCACACAGAACTGTCCTGGGGACAAGATTTTAGAGATAGCACAGCCTATCTGAAGATCACATTCTTTCTTAGTTTGTCAGACATCTTCATTGTGGAAAGTTCCCAGTTTCATTAAAATGTTTTGCTGCATGCAATGTAATCCCTATTTAAGAAGACAGTACAGTGCCTGATTGCTATCTGTTGGGACAAACTTTCATTTCTAAGAGGAATTCCATCAGCATATCATACCTGGTTACTCCAATAGTGGAATAGTTTCTCACAGAGTGAAGAATTTTAGGGTTTAGGTGCCAAAAGCCTATAGTTTTTCTTAAAGGGATCTGTTGATTCTTCTGCTCTTAGGAAGAGACCAGATAAACAGAATGTGGTGGAAAATAGTGTTATATTCTGGGTCTACCCCCAGAGCAACTCTCAAGGATAGGTTAGCCTCTGGGCATGCCTGCAGTTAGTCTCTTATTTTAGTTTTAGTGGGAAGGTGAAGCCTGAAATCCAAGGCACAGATAGAAGGAATTTTGACAAATGTTTTTCGTTTTTTGCCTGCTTCCTGAGAGCAGATCCTTGGTTGCTACCACTATTTACAGCCAATGCTGAAACCTTTGGAAGACATCACAACAGCTTTCTTTGCCTTCCAATGTTGACTAATGAACAGTGTTTCCACAGAGTTTTACAGTGCTCCAGCAGAGAGCTGGCAATGCTCAGATATTCAACATTGTCCACTGTGAAGCTGCAAGTCTCTTTGCTTCTTTGATGTGAAAAGGGCCATTGTTGAACCACCCAGAGTACAATGTCAAAGTCAAATCTAATGAATACTGTTTAGCACATCTTTAATTGTATTAGTTCTATTCTACGAAACTGTGGGTGACAATGAGCAAGGTTTAGAAGTGGTTTTTGTTTTGCCCAAAGTGGTGACCCTGGAGAGACAACCAGAGACAAGGAAGTAGTGGAATGCAAAAGCACGGATTATTGAGTACAGATGAGCTAACTCGGGAACCCCTCCAGAAGTCCCTTACACTGGAATCATGCAGGAAGGTTGGTTAGGGCCTACGGGGGTGGGGGGGGAAGACTCCATTTATAGCCCAAGGCTGTGAATTGGGTTCAGGTGAGGATAATGATAGGAGTCATTAGCTAATTGTCTCCTGCTAGAGGCTTTCCAGAAACTAGGGTGAGTGTGCCTGGTAACAATGGGTCAGGCTTTTGATTGGTCAGTACCAAGGTGAAAATAACAGTGGGTGCATATCTTATGGTCTTAGGTCAATTTGACCTATTTTCATTTTTATTATTACTTCTTCCCTGACATGTTTGGGCTAGTGGAGGCCTTGGGTTATTTTCTGCTTTGGGGAAAGCAGGAGACTTTCCAGCACTGGGCTGGCCCAGGTGGGTCTGCACTGCCATCCTCGTGCTCCGTGTTTTCCACGAAGTTCAGTAGACGGGAGGAGTCCTCTCTGAGTTTTAACATGTCCATGTTCACAAGGTTTAATGCCACTTCTCTAATATTATCTGAAGATTTGGTGACTCACCAGAGAAATTTTATCAGAGACTTTCCAGGTAGGCAAATTTGTGCTCATCAGTCCTATGATTTTTCTCTCATACTTCATCTGTGGCTGATTATTTATGTCTTTCTTTGGATATCTGTGTTCATTTCCCTAAAGTCATCTCATACATTTGCAGACAATTGTCTACTCTGTTCCCTTTAACCCTCTTGATGTAAGCTGTACAGACCACACCTGCATGTGAAGTGATTGTCTGGAACTACTGGTTCTCATCTCCTGTCCAATCCCTTCTATTTACCAACTTGAGGACAGCCATCTTTCTTATTTCTCTTGTTTGCCTTCATCTACCCTTTTACTTCTTTTTATCTTCTACTTAATTTGAATGGGATCTGCTCTTTTCCTTCTAGCATGATTAGAAGGCTACCATTGTTTGGATCTCTTACTTACAAATGAGTTTCATGTTGATAGTAAAAACAGTTGTATGTGGTATTCCTGTATGTAAGAATTTCCACATTTGCAAGGCAGGCTGGACATGCTGTAACATGTGTAAGCATTTTATTGTTACATACAGGTTTCAAGGAACCCAGGTTGATAGCCTGGTTCTGGAGCAGTGGAAAGGCTAAAAACCCTGCCATACCAATGTGTGTCAGTCTTTAAGAAAAAACATATGTAAACAAGATGCAACAAACCTTGGCATTCCAGAATTGGGCAAAGAGATAAGGTATACCAGCTATTGGTTGAGTTCACTGGTGTGAATCCAACTTATGAATCCACTGGCTGCAGAGTTCACTCTCCCAGACCTGGGCCCTACCCTCAGGGGACAAGGTGAGAATGAATCCTATGTACCTGTCAAATTGCAAACCACAAACTTTCACCTGCTTTTCTCCAAAGTTAGCAGGAGCCAGCAGGAAGGACTTCCTGAGTAGTGATCATGGCTGCAGGGAGACAATGATGCCAAGACACAAAGGAGGATCCAGGCTGAAGGAAGGTTTCACACCACTGATTACTGGTGCTTCATACCTCACAACTCAAAAGCACCAGGAAAACAGCCTGAAGCTTCACAGTTGCATTGAGAGTTTGCATTCCCTTAAAATGGCACATCTTGAATCTGATCCCAAGTGTGCATACTGAAAACTTAACCCTGACAGCATACATTTAGTCATGGTAGTTCTGTCATGAGAACTACACTCTCTTCAACAGATTCAAACTGTCAGCAAAGGTTATGGACCTTTTATTGTATAACTTCAGAGACCTGGGACAATTTCGCATTGGGCAATACAGCTCTTGAAGGTTCTCTGGGCACTCACACATGCCTTTCTCTGTGATACTTTGTCCTGATAATCAAGGTATAGTTCCTCAAAAAGTTCAACAGGCCCCGAGAAACTCCTATATTATGACTCTACATCAGCCAGAGAGGATGGTAATACAGAGGATGCCATGCTCTGCATGCAGAAACAGGCAGATTGGGGGCACACAGCAACTCTACCCTACTTGTCTACACAAGGCCAGGAAGGCCAAGTCCTGCATTGCATGTTCAGAGTCAGTCGAAACCTCTCAGAAATGAAAAGTTCTCTGCATTGATATAGTCCTTCCAGAATCTCTGGTGGCAGCATGCTTCTGGTGATATGAATACAGTTATCATAACAGAAATTCCAAGGCACATCAATACTAATGATCTTCATCAAGGCAAGGCCACCTCCCAAAAGCCTGCAACAGTTCTGTGCTGGGCAGTGAGAGTTTGGGATGTTATGATTCAGATCAGAAAACAAAGCCTGGGGTACCCTCTCTGTATTCTGTGCATGTGTATGGGAGAATCTCATTGGACCATTTAAGTAGGTAGATGAGCAAGAGAATGAAGATAAAGTGAAGAAAAGGAGAACGGAGCCAATGCTGACTGATACTTTGTGTTCAGACAGATAAAGCTTGGCTGGAAATTAGATAGTAAAGCTGGGCAGCAGTCAAACAAAGATGCCAGGGTGGTGGAGCACATTTTTAAAGCCAACACATGGAAGTTGAAGAGGGAAGGCAGGAGTTCAAGGAAGGATATATAAGATTGAATTTGTTAAAAGAGAGATAGCCTGCCAGGAGAAGCTCACATGTTTTATCCCAGCACCTATAAGGGTGGGGCCTTTCATTCCAGCACATGTGAGGTACAACTTTAATCCCAGCACTGGGGAGGTTAGAGACTGGATCCTCCATTAGTTCTGAGATTTCCTAGATGTTAAGAAATCTCTTATAGGTGACTGTTGATATGTGAGTCTGTAATTTTTTAATATTATTTTATATTTTAGATATATTTTTCATACACCAATTCCTCCCGACTCCCCAGTATCCCACTTCCCCACATCCTCATCCATTTCCCACCAAAGGCAAGGCCTTCAATGCTGAGTCAATTCCATCCCATAAAACAAGTTGAGTTTACAAAAGCAGTGCCTAGCAGAGGTGGCCACAACAGCAGAGCAGCTATCAGGAAGCAAGCTGAAACACCAAAAACTTTTTTCACACTCTCTTACTTCTGGGCCATCATTGAATTTCCTCTAATTTCAGTTTCCACATTCAATTTTCCATTAACATAGCCAAGAGATTGACCACAGACATATGCAGAGGCTAATCTAACCTTAGGGTTTCTATTGGGTGGACCCAGAATATGATGGGATTACACACCACATACTCTGTATCTGGTATCATGTTAACAGTAGAAAAACAACACATACTTTTAGGAAGAACTGTAAGCCTTAGATATCTAACCACAATGTGGATCGCTATGTAAGAAACCATTTTGTATTGGAAAGACCAGGTACAATGTCCACTTCTAATTCCTCTATGGAATAAAATTTTGTTACCACAGATAGCAATTTGCCACTGTAATGTTCTCTTATACAGGGATAACCTTGCATGCAGAGACAGTGTTTTACTGAAACTGTAAACTTTCCACAATGAAGGTGCTAGACAAACTAAGAAAGAAAGTGATCTTCAGCAAGGTTGGGCCATTTCTGATAATCCTGCCCCAAATACCTGGGCTTGAGATCAGAAACAAATCTTGGTGTACTTTCTCTATACTCTGTGAAATGTCAATAATAGGGTCTGACTGGGAAAAGTAAGTGGGAAGATGATGATGAGGAAGATAAAAAAGAAAAATAAATGAGACAATGATGTATGATACCTTTTTTTTGTTCAGACAGATAAATTTTTCCTGACAATCAGAGGGTGTGCCCTAGGTAGGTTACCAAAGAACCATAAAGGTTCAAATGCACATGATTTTTCATCCCCTTAAATAGTTGATATTGTGCATCCAGAGTTTAGCTGAAAATGACTATGAAAGAAGAAATTGAACTTTGAAAAAATAAAATTTTAAATCTGTGCACAGATCCTTATCCCAAGATAGGACAAACACAGAAAGCTTTTCAGCTCAGCCCTTCATACTGTGGCATCACACAACATACAGTGATAATTTTTTTCAAGTCAAGAACTGGAAAAATATCAAGTTGACTCTTACATGAGTGGAATGAATTGTCTATACTGCTATGACAATAATTGAGATCTGAAAAGATTTTAACAGGAATAAATAGTAAGGTGTTTTCTACTATTTGGTGATGGCCTGTATTCATCCCTCCTTGGGACATCAAATTACATGCACAGGAAGCCAAATGTAATCCATGTACCATCCCAACTGTTTTCACTTTGCAATTAGAGTTTATCTTTGTTTTTATCATTGCATGGTGGTTTCGAGAAGCCCAGAATTCAAACAAACTACTTAAATAGTTGTGGAGGACCGGGTATGTTTATCTTGTAGATTCTACTACTCAGTTTTGAGATTTAAGATTCCCTCTCTTCTTCTAACATAGTGTTTAATTTTCAGTTGAGTGTTGTTTTGGACCATTTTCTGCCTCTGTAGCCCTAGATGTCTTGGAACTGTGTTTAAGCTAGGCCATTCTCCAATTCACTTAGATACACGTTTCCCTGTTTATGTAGTGATATTATTAAAGGGGTGTGTATGGTTGAAAGTCACTAATTTCTTGCATTCTTGCTCAGGAGGATATTCTCCAAATCCATACATTTCCCTGCAAATTTTAGAATATCATTTTCTCTTACTGCTGAGTAGTATTCCATTGTGTAAATGTACCACAGTTTGTTAATCCATTCTTCACTTGAGGAACATCTAGGTTGTTTCCAGGTTTTTGCTATTGGGAATAATGCTGCTATGAACATAGTTGAGCTAATGCCTTTGGAGTGCAAATGTGCATCTGTAGGGTATACACCCAGACGTGGTCTTGCTGGATCCTTGGGGAGATTGATACTCAATTTTCTAAGAAACCGCCATATTGCATTCCAGAGTGGCTGAACAAGCTTATACTCCCACCAACAATGGAGGAGTGTTCCCCTTGCTCAGCAACCTCTCCAGCATAGGCTGTCATCTATGTCTTTTATCTTAACCAATGTAACAGGTGGCAGGTGGTGTCTCAAAGTTGTTTTATTTTTGCATTTCTCTGATGGCTAAAGATGATGAACACTTCTCCAAGTGTCTTTCAGTCATTTGTAATTCTTCTGCTGAGAATTCCCTTTTATGTTGTTGACCCCATTCTTTGATTGGGTTATTCAAGGTTTTGGGCTTGTTTAATTTGTTATAATGCTTTATTTCCATGTATACCACTGATTCCTAGTTCCTCTTCCTATTTGCTCCTAGTACTTCCTCAGCATCCTCCACTCCCATCCCCTATCCATTCCCTAAGGAAGATAAGGTGTCTCTACTTGAGTCAGTTCAGTCTGGCCATGCTTATGCAAGTTAAAACAGTCTGCAATAGAATCATGTGCTTTCTGGAATATCAATGAAATTATAAAATTTAATGTTAAATTTTTAAATAAGAAGTAGTTTTAGATACTATTTTCTATAATACAATTTGTTGAAGTTGAACAATTCCTATTTTCTTTTCTTTTTATAAAATAAAGTCTTTTTTATCTCTTTCTCCACCTCTTTTTCCTCCTCTCAATCTGTCCCAGGCAGTCTTCAATCTCCTCAGCAATTATCTTGAAGAATGTAAATAGTGATGTATATTAGCATATTTATTATTACCATAAATATAATAATTTTTATAGGGTGGGTTCTTCTGACCAACATTGCTTTAGTGTAATAAAATTCAGACTACAATCACTAGGAACGAATAAACATCACAGATATATAATTTATTTTTTATACTGAAGACTCAATCATTTTTGTACCTTAGGAAAATTCACAAGAGACTATGATTTCTTTCTCACTGATTTGTAATTTTTAGTTTCATCAGGAAAACTGTATCATGAGGTTGAAACATACACAATGTTTATTGTTGTTTTAAGAGGAAATAAACCATGAGGAGTTGTTGTGTTTAACTTAAATCTTTCTATGAAAAGATGGTTTATAGGGTTCTATCTTTTGTTCAGGTATTAATCTTATTTTGAGGGAAAAATAGGTTATGGGGATAAATCCTCATCTTGAGAATCTCAATGGGCAGATCCATCCTGACAAGGGCCATAGTAGGAGAAAGTCATTCATCATGACACAAGCCTTTAATCCCTGCAATTTATTCCCTAAAGCAAGTGTGAGTGAGTTTGTAGCCCAGCTGGCCTACATATTAGTGTAGCACAGCCAGCGATACAAAGTGAGATACTGTCTTACAAAAAGAAAAGAGCAACTACACCAAACAAATAAAAAATAGACAAAAACCAAAGTGGATACTTGAAGCAGTGAGACAATTTGGTGACACTAGCATTGAGTTCTGTGAGGCAAGTGGATTGTAGAGTAAGATCATTTTGAATCATCTAAAGAATTACTGAGTAACTTAGACTACTAGGCATTCATTGGTAAAATACTAAAGTATTTTTATGTAACACAAAACAGAAAAAAAAACAATGAAAAACAGAAAAAACTATATTTGTAAAACACATTTTAATCCCTTCCCAACTTTATTCATCTTTCTCTCCTACACAGACACACATATATATATGTATATATACATATATATATTTATCATTTATCATGTACTCCAGAAATAAAACATTTTCTTTATCCATAGTCATGAGCCCAATAAAGCTTACCTTTTCTATATTGTGCTTCAGATCCCTTCTGGGAACCTCTTGCTCTCAGTCTTATTCCACTGAAAAGTTTTTCATCTTGTATGATGTACCATTTGGATTCTACTTTCTAAATATCAGAAAATGTTAACAATATTTACTGAGCTATATATTTGAAGTCATGATAAATAAATGACAAACTTCACATTCACTTTCAGCTTGGTACTGTCCCTTTTTACTACTAGGTCGGCATATGCAGGCTTCGGACATGTTTTCCTTACATAGAATCGTCAGGGATTACATAGAAAATGATATCAGATTCCATCAATTTGTTTTGCTGGCTTTCTTTTTCATCTTTTTTTTTCTGCTGCATTGAGACACCTGCTCCTACAGTACAGGATGAACCTCATTTTCCTTTGCTAATTGGCTGTGCTGTGGTTTTAGACCTCTCTGTTCTATTTAGTGATTAAGAATAAGAAAGTCTAATAGCCACACCCTAGGAGGGAGGAGAGACATTCAAATGGATTAGCATAACAGATTGGATCAATGAAGCCTGGCACTATAAAAGGAACTCAACTTGAACCAAACCTCAGTGGAAGGAGAACAGAGGCCTGGAAACAACCTGCTCCTAGAGTTTTCTGAATCACTCTTCAACTTTACCCCAGAAAAAGGTATATTTGCAGATCAGAAACATTGCCTCTCTGTATGTCTTGGGCTTGTGTGTTTTTGTAATTTTTTATGTGTTCGTTAGGAATTCTGCGTCTAAATTATGGGAATACCATAAAGATGTCATGTAGTCTTTTGAAATAATTGTCTGTTCAGGTGATTTTCTTTTAAGATTTTGAAATATAGAAATGTGTTGTCTATTTTTGTGAACATGTCATTCTTTTCCTTTGAACTGAATCTTGCTGGTCATTCACTTTCAACATTTTTTCTTAGTAAGTTTTGCTCTGTGTCACTCTAGAATTGGAGAAAAGGGTAAAACTTAAAATCTGATATTTAGTAACAACTTCATCTTTTACATAGAAGAAAAAATACCCTATTGTTACTCTGCATACCTGAATGGTTTCTTATGGTTGGTTTTCACATAATCACTCCAGAGTTTTTCTCCCTGTTGAATCAAGTTTCTTTAAATTCACATCTTCTCTTAGTCTGTTCTCAAGAATAAATTATGTAGGGCTTTGATTAAGAATGCAGTGGGCTACCGCCCTGAGTTCTTAGAATGCTAATGCAGTACTCACTCATCTTCTGGAAGCCATGGCTATATTGGGAATTCCTGATCAAATTAAGACTGACAATGCTCCAGCATATGTTTCCCAGAAAATGAAGCAGATTTTTGGATATTATGAGATAAAGCACATTACTGGGATACCACACAACCCCACTGGACAAAGGGTTGTTGAAAGATCCCATCACACCTTGAAAGAGATGCTTCATAAGCAGAAAGGTTGCATGAAAACACCTAGGGAGAGATTACATAGTGCCTTGTTGACCTTAAACTTTCTTAATGCTGATGAGAAAGGAACTTCAGCTGCAGAGAAACACTGGTTAATAGAAAGGACTTCTGAGTTGAATCAACTTATTTATTTCAAGGATGTACTAACTTCAGAATGGAAGTCAGGGAATGTGTTTTGTTGGGGTAGGGGTTTTGCTCTTATTTCCATAGGAAAAGAGAAAATATGGGTACCAACAAGATTGATAAAGAACCAATTCAAAAAGGAGAACCCTCTTGAGGAGAAGGAGTAATGGCTCATCTACCGATAAGACAATTGGATATGTGGTAAGGAACATTCATTTAACTAAGGTGGGGCAGGGTCTTAATTTTGTTTTTACAGAAGAATGGATACAACCTTCTTCACAAAGCTAAAAGGATGCTGAATGCTCAGACTTCTGAAACATTATAAGGACTACAGGGGATTACAAGGATGCTTGACACTGACAGGCGCTAAGGGTAATTTCTCTATTCTCACAACTGTACATCTATATCTAATGATCATGTATTTATGTATATAAAGGAGGTCCTAGTTTGGTAACAAAAAAGGCTGGCTTTGGGGGTGGAGCAAGTGGCGTTCTCCCTCTCTAATCCCAAGCATATTGGTAAATAAAATTTTAGAGACTCTGTCTTACATCAGAAAAGCCACCTGAGATGAGGCAGAAAAATAGATGAAATATATAAGGACCAATATTGTCTCACTTTTATTTTAAATCTTAAATCTTATTTCTTTCTGCTTTTCTTACTCTCTTAATCTAAAAACTTGTCTGAACACAATTCTTTCTGATGGTTCAATATCTTCAGTTAATAGTATTCATTGGATTCCCCACTATAAAAAACAATTTCTCCTACCAGCACTCTCCAAGGTATCCAGAAGGAAGATGGGACCCCCATCGGGAAAAAAAAGGCAGAAAATGAAAGACTTTTGAGACAGAGAAAGAAGGAACCTGCTGTATGTCACTCAGTGATCACTTCTGATGTATAGACCAATCAGGACAGTTTTAAGATAGTTTCATATCATATTTTTAACAAGATTTTCAGATGGACTCACTCAGTATGATGAGAATGGTTATAGACGTTTGTGGAATGGTTATATATGTTTACACTTACTCATTAGGACTTAACCATTGTTTAGTTTGCAGGACCCCACAGAGATACCATCACCCACAGGCTAGCATGAAGCAACTTAATGAAAGAACTACGCCCTTTTCCTGATAAGTTGGCCATCCAAGGGAGGGTTATGGTCAATTATCATTTTGATATGATGGTAATAATTTAATCTTGGGTAGAGGATAGTATGATATTACAGATGTAGGAATTTCAAGAGAGAGAGAGAGAAGGAAAAGGGAATAGATAGGAGATCATTATACTTCCAAACAGCTATTAACCAAAGGATGTAAGAGAAATGAATCGCCATGGTACGAATGTTTGTATATTGATACAAATGGGAAGTTAATCTGTATAAATAAACTACGCCAGAGTGCTGAGCCAGGTGGAGTGTGAACAACTTGTGTGGAAACGATGAAAGAGTGATGCGCCGGAAGACAGAAGCGGACGTGCATTGCTGGACAAGTGGCGTGAGGTAGGAAGGACCGTCCTGCTGGGACTGCTCCTGCTCTCTGTGGTGTAGATCGTTCCTGCTCCCCAGGGACTGCTCCTGCTCTCTGCGGCGTGGATCGTTCCTGCTCTACAGGGACTGCTCCTGCTCTCTACAATTTGTTCCTGTTCTCCGATGTTGGGATCACTCCTGCACTCCGCTTCTCCGTCCTTCTCCTACCTTTTCTCCTCCTCCCCTGGAACAATCCCTGTTCTGTAAGTAACTTTTAAATAAAAAACCTTATTTAGCATATATTTCATGGTGGGTTAGTACCGCAATAAAAACTGAGCTATTTCTCAGGGCAGAATCAAATTTCTCCTACCTTTTCTGTGTTGTGTAAGCCCTGCTCCTTCCATAAGCTGGTAATGAGTCTCTCTGAAAATAGAAATATCTTAGTAACATATCTCTTAGTGATGTCACTTTATTTTCATCTTTCTAGCTTCACTTGAGCAGTTCTGTCTCTGTCTCTTATCTCTGCCTCTGTATCCAGTTCCTTCCCCTCACCTCTCTTTATCTCTTTCTGTATATCTTATCTTAAATTTTAGTTTTTAAAAAGAAAGTTGACTCTGGTTTTTTTTTTGGTTATTGATAATATTGGACATTATTCTTGGTGAATTCCTCCAACTGGACAAGTCACTGACTCACTTTAAATAGCTTGAAGAATGTTCCTTATTAATTCCTCATATTCGCCAATTTATATACTTCTGGAAAATGTTATATTCTATTTTTGCTTGTGGATGGATAGATTATAGCAATAGGTGGAATAGAATATTGATTCTACTTATTAGACTTTTATTAATAATAGAATTATAGATTAATTATTCCACTAGAAAAAATAAATAAACTTGAACATAAGGGTAAATGTTGAATGCATTACATGAAATAAATGCATACCACAAGTATTACTTATTTCTTCATATTTCAACTATTCTTAAACATGAAATATGTTTTCCTGATTCTATTTTCATGATTCACTAAATATGCATCTAAATTGGTTGTTGTATTGTTACAGCTCATGTGTCATCTGCAAGAACATAAAGATACAGTACTTTGCCATGTAAAAAGTTATGCCTGTTTCCCTCTGGAACATACATACAGGTATGTTTGACTTTTTATATTCCTGTTATCTTGGTTTTTATCTAGACTTTAAGAAAGTCTATCATATTATATACCTGCCTAATATACTTATAACTCTTCCTTATAGAAAAAAATGCAAGTTAATCAATGAGACCCTAAGGTTTATATCACTAATCTATGAAACAAATTCAGTGTCATTTTAACTGACTGTCATCCCTGTCACCCTGTAAGACTCAAGAAAGCAAGATTTGTTTATGTATTGAGTACAATTCTCCTTTTTTAAAAACAAGTTCCTACTGCAAACACTTATTATATTAATTGTTATAAGTACACAGTGCACTCCTGTGAAAAAATTACCCAATTCTTCCACTGCTGATCTTTCGAATATATCACAAACCCCAAACTCTTAGCTCAAGAAAATAACATGCATCTCCTTCTCTTTGCAGCCCCGTCAATAATCATTCTAATGTCTTTGAGAGTTTTATCACATGACTCACTGACTACTAGGAAGGGAATGTGCAATTACACAGCATGCATGAGTAGAGATTAGAAGATATTTTGACATTTGGTTCTTTCCTTTCACTATATCGTTTAATTTTTGAAATAATTTTTATTAGCAAATATAGTACTTAATTATGTTATGATATTTTGAAGCAAATTTAATGATTATCCTCTTATACTTTAATTCTCTGTTTTCCCCAAATCCCTTTGTACCTCTCTCACTTCACTTTAATTTCACATTTGTCCTTTTACCATGTTCTCATATAGATATAGTTGTTTTTTTCTTTTAGAAAAACAATATGTGGATTTATGTTTTGTTTCTACATCACATTCTTAAATTTTTTGTAAGTTCACCTATTCATTGAGTAATTTATGATTTTATTTTACAGTTAAATAAAATTCTACAATTCCACTATATATATATATAAATACATATATATATATATATATATATATATATATATATATATTCCATGAAATCCCTTGTTCAAACTCCCTTCCCCCTCCCACCCCTCCCAGTCACTCTTTCTTCTCTCCATCAAGTTCTCTCCTCCCCAGCAAAGGCAGAATGTCCCAAGGTCCCAAGGTGGCTTAGTACAGTATCCACTACAGGCACGTCCACTTTCCTCACCCCAATGTCAAGACTGTGTCTGGCATTCTTATGGAAGGAATGGGCTCCAAGTTGCTGGTCCAAGGTTTTCAGATCCCAAGCTGTTCAATGGTTGTTGTTTTGCAGCTTAGGAATGCTTTGATTCTTGTTTAAAGTCCAGTAATGAGTGAGTACATCCCCTGCTTCTCTTTCTGGTTTTGTGATACCTCACTCAGGAAGATATTCTCCAAATCCAACAATTTTTATTTTTATAATAAACATAATACTTCCTATCTCCTAAGTATAGAATGCAGAATCTTTATTTCCACGCTGTCAGTATTTTTTAATTTATTTTTATTTTTCATTATTATGAACAAATAAGTCACATTTTCTATCCTTGTATATCCTTACTCAAGGTCTCTTCCTGTCAGTATTTGTTGATGTGCATTCCCTTAATCACTCTAAACAGTGTAGTAGAGTCTCATAGTAAATTTTTCTGTCCGATATATACATTGAATATTTTTAAAAATAATTTACTCTCATGTTTGTCTTCTTACTAACATGTCTGTTGAACAAAAAGTTTATGGAGATATTGTTTAGTTTTAATTTTGTTTATACAATCAAAGTGAAAAGCTCCAGAGTAAAGTAAAGAAATAAAAAATTTTCTCCCATTCTATTGGGGGTATGTACATTTGGATGGTAGTTTCTTGTAATGTCCAGAAACTTCTGAATTTCATGTAGTTTCACTCATTAATTCTTGGTGCATTTCCTGTACTTTGGGGCTTTGTTTTTTCTACCAACTTGTATTACTAACATACTTTCTAAGAGCTTTAGTATTTCAGCTTGTAAATAATTTAATATTAATTCTTGTGTACTATAACAAAATATAGAAATAGTACTGTTTTTAAGCAGGTGGATATCTATTTTAAGGAAACCCATTCATTGTCAGTAGGTCTGATGACTGTGTCACATAAAACTACCAAAAACAAAAGTGTTTCATTCTGAGTTCTTCCTGAAAACTACTGAAACTTAGCAGGGTGATGGTGGGAAATGCCAGTCTCATTTATTATTCTTACTCAACAGTTGTCATCTGTGTGTGGTCTTATATCCTCTCAAGCTGCTGATTCTTTTACAGAATTGCTCATTATTAATATCAAGAGTTGATGTTCCAGAATGTGGGTGAAAAAGGAGCACTTTAATAAAACTTGGTAAAAAGTTATAATATTGTTGAAGAAAAACAATACCAATTTTAGTTCTTTATATCCTGGTTTCTGTAGAGTAGACACAAGAAGTCATATTTCACCATTTATACAGCATCTTCTTTTTTTCATTTCCATACCTTTTATTTGAGTGTGAAGCCATTCATATCTTGCACAAATGTACAGATAAAACAAGTTCCATTTTAGCTGTAGACATGATTATCAAACTGAGTGGTGTGATCAAACAATTTATTTACAGAACATTTGCTAAAACATCCAATGTCATATTTCCATTTATTTCTTAACCATAGGGTAGTAGGTCCACCATAATTTCTTAGTATAGCTTATAATACAGGAAGAAATCCTATGTTAATTTCTGATAAAACTCACAAATAGTTCCAAATTTGACAAAAAAATACCTATGAGAAAGTTTTCCAAAGTACAATATACTTTTATTTCCACACATACATTGTGTAGTATAAACCCAAAGGCATAGCTTTGATTTTTTTATGCAAAGTGTAAGAATGTATTTGAGTCTTATGAAGGAACCAAGAGAGTTGCTTTCATACTTTGTGCATGCTAGGTGAAAGTCTGATCATTATATTATTTTGTTTTTTAATAATACCTGTTAATATTGTGTGATGATAGCTCATTGCATTTTTGATTTATATAACATTATTATAATTTCTTAATTATTGGCAGTATTGAGCTTTATTTTGCATTCCTTTAGGACATTTCTGAGTTGTTTATCAGATATTTACTCAAGAATAGATTCTATCACTCAGTTGTTTTATATTTAAGTGTCTTCAAACTTTGTTTTTAATATTAAAAGTAAAAGTTAAGGCAGTGTCTCAGAGTGCACATTAATCTTCCTTTGAATCTGAGTCCACTTTTTAGCTCCTACAGGAGGCTTACAACCATCTATAAATTTATTGTGGGAAAAAAATATGCCTCTGGCTCCTGGTGCCACACTCACATGCAACAACCCTCAGTACATACGTAATTAAGACATAATAATAAACATCTCATTTAGAGAGTGTACCATAAATTAAACAAAGTTTAAGATATTTGTCTTCAATGATAGCACTATGTAAACACAGTAAAGAGACAAGTATATTATTTTAGCTAACAAAATAACAAAACAATCTATATTCATAATGTATTTCTGGGGTGTGTTGACCATCACAAACTTCTACACATTCATAAAGAAAATAAAAATGCCTTCACACGACTTGACAATGGGAAGTTTTCTCTTCATCCAGATCACAGTGAGAGTGCTTGGAAATTTCTCCATATTATTTTACTATCTCATTTTGATATTCACAGGAAAACACTTAATGCCAAAAGATATTATTATAGAGCACTTGACTTTAGCCAATTGTTTATCTGTCATCTCAAGAGGCATTCCAAAAACAATGTCAGATTTTTGAGTTAAGAATTTCCTAAATGATGTTGGGTGTAAATTGATAGTACATATTTACCGAATAACAAGAGGGATGTCTTTATATTCCATGTTCCTACTAAGTGGCTTTCAAGAAATCACAATCTATTCAAGAAATTTCAAGTGGATGAAGATTAAATACAGAACTATCCAGTACATCAGTCCTTCCTGCTCATTTGGTTGGTTTTTTTCAGCTGTTTCTAAATATCTTGATTCCATCAAGAGTGTTCAGCCCCAATTACAACAAAAACTCAACTAGCAAGATGAGTTTTGGGTACTTCTCATGGTTTGCTTCTGGTAATGTGACAACAGTACTGTATATGTTCTTACTGTGCTTCTCTGATGGCCTGTGTCTCAGTCTCATGGCCTGCTCAAGTGTCTCCATGATGAGTATTTTATACAGACATAAGAAACAAGTCAAACATATTCACAGTGTTCAGCAATGTCAAAAACTCTCCCCTGAAAACAAAGCTGCCCAAAGTATCCTCCTTCTGGTGTGCATATTTGTCATCTCTTACTTGATGTCTTCCATTGTGATCATCTTTGCAACCTACTCCAAAGGCTCCATGCTATGGGGAGGGAGTGTATCTCTATTTCTAGAAATATGCTTTCCTATAGTTTGCCCCTTTGTTTTCATCAGCAATATCAAGACTAGTTCAAGCAAAATTCAACTCTGCTGTAGTAAAAGTAAGCTTCTTTTAAGTTTGATATGAGCCATGCTTATCTGAATTTGCTTATATATTTTGAACTATTTCTATGTGTTATAGAGTGTGAAGACTACAGTTTGAAAATATTGATCATCCTCCTGCCTCCATCTCATTCAGCATACCTTGCTTGTGAGTACCAAAAGAAGTGTCAATAAATCTCAGTCCATGTGGCTCAGATATCTCAACAATGAACCTCATATCATAGAAAATATAGAAATGCATTAAATTCACTTACATAGGAAAAATTTCCTGGACTGATGATTAAAAGTAAAAATACTAATATCAACAAGCAGTTTAAAAACATATTTATGAAGATTTTAGAAGACTTGAAAGAAAGTTTTTAAAAAAATTCTCTTACAGAAATAGAAGAAAATACAAGCAAAAAATTGGGAGAGGTTGACAAATTCCTGAAAGAAAATAAAGAAAGCCAGCAAGTGAAAGAAACATTTCAAGAATTAAAGATTCAAATAAAAGCAATAAAGAAAGCACAAACAGAAGCAATGCTCAAAATAGAAAACCTCAAGAAATAAACTGGAACTACAGATGCAAGTAAAGCCAACACAATGCAAAAGATGAAAGAGAAAATCACTGCAGTGGAACATTCAGTAGCAGACATAGGTATGTCAGTCAAAAAAACCACTAAAACAATAACGGTCATAGCACACAACATCCAGAAAACTTGGGACACAATGAAAGACCAAACCTGAGAATAATTGCAGTAGAAGGAAGAAAAAAATATCAGCTCAAGGCACAGATAATATATTTAATAAAATCGTAGAGGAAAAGTTTTTCAAGCTAAAGAAGGAAATGCCTATAAAGATATAAGAAGCAAAAAAAAGGCCCAAAATAGAATAGAAGCCCCCCAAAAATCTGCTAGCAACACAATAATTAATCCAATAAAAATATAAAACTTATAGACTAAATATATGGAGAACTCAACAAAGTAGAGTACAAAACTCTAAATAACCCAATTAAAAAGTTAAGTAACTAAAAAGGAAATTCTCAGCAGATAAAACATAAATGGCTGAAAGGCACCTGAAAAAGTACTCAACATCTTTAGCCACCAGAGAAATGCAAATCAAAACATCTTTGAGATACCACTTTATGCCTGTCACAATGGTTAAGATTAAAATCACAGATGACAGCCTATGCTGGAGAGAATGCAGAGGGAGGGGAACGCTCCTCAATTTTTGGTGGGAGTGTAAATGTATTCAGCCACTCTGGAATGCAATATGACAATTTCTAAAAAAACTGAGACTCAATCTCCCTGAAGATCCAGCAATACCACTACTGGGAATATACCCTAAAGATGTCAATTCTCATACCAAAGACATTAGCTCAACTATGTTCATAGCAGCACTTTTCCTAATAACAAGAACCTGGATACAACCTAGATGCCCCTCAATGGAAGAGTTGATTAACAAACTGTGGTACATCTACACAATGGAGTACTACTCAGCACTAAGAAAAAATGATAGTCTAAAATTTGCAGGCAAATGGATGGATATAAAGAACATCCTACTGAGCGAAGTATCTCAATCCCAGAAAGAGAAGCAGGAAATGTACTCACTCATAGTAGATTTAAAAAAAAAGAAGAAAAGGAAAAAAAAAAGATTGTATAAAAGAACTCAAAGCTATTACATATAGTGCCTCACTTCTGCATTCATGGCTTCTCGCAGAGGTGTGGTTCATGAAAGACTTGTTTTTTTTTTTTTTTTTTTTTTTTTAAAATCAAGAGTTGTATTTTATTTTTAGTTCTGAGAGGATGTTATGGTCAGTAATGGTCAAGGTATATACTTGGCCATAAATATATAAGTGTAAAAGCATATACTTTGATATAAATGTCACTGCATTATCACTGCTTCTTACATTATCCTTACATTTTTTTACTTAACCACACATCAGCAGCAAAATACATCCCTCAAAATAGTAGCAGTAGAGCCTTATAAATCAAACATAGAAATTACTATAACATATTATATGCACTGTTGTTGTAAGTTTTTTTTGACCCGTGTTGGGTCCGGAGTTTGTAACCTGGCGTGTGAGGCGGCTGCGGTTTGGAACCTGGTCTATGCGCCCGCGGCTCTTGTCCCCCCAAAAAATTAATCACACGCTTATATACTTTAACACTGTTTGGCCCATGTCTTATGCCTATTACTAGCTTGCTCTTTCTTCTTAAATTAACCCATTTCTATTAATCTTCCCACCATGTGGCTCAGCCCATGGCTGGCCTGTACCTCTTACATGTGTGCTCCTCTTGGGGGTCCGATGCAGAGTGAGTAACTCCACCCTTTCCTACCTGCCTGACTGCCTCTGATTCTCCACCCACTTCTACAGTGCCCTGCATGGGTCCAAACAGTTATTTATTTACATCGTACAGAGAACATTCCACCACATTTCCTCTTTTCTGTCTAATTGAAAAGGAAGGTTTTAATTTTTATATAGCAAAATTATACACAACAGAACAGCTCTTAAGCAAGAATTATAGTCATAATATCTAGTCTATTTGTATTTTAAAATTAAAGAGAATATTTTATTATCTATTTTATTATTGTGAGTCTAAAGTTTTATATCTAATATAGCTTTTAAACTAAAAAGAACTATATTTATAATTATTAAACCTTTGACTATATCAAAGACTACAGAAGGATATAATATTATGCAAATAAACAGGAAGTGTAAGCAACTTTTAAAGTCTAGAAAATGACAGAGATGACATTTATTTGCCTGGACAGTTACCCAAAGTTTTTTTGTAAAGTTGGGGCATCTATCTTTAGCCATTAGGCCTAAAGTCTTTGGCAAAACTTTTAGTGATGTAGGAAATTTGATACAGTCTATCAATTGTTTTTCTTTATGTCTTGAAAAATGTCTGGCAATGTTTTCTGCAAAGCAGGAACCTGAAGGACCATTTTGGCTTGTTTTTTTTACATTTAGAGGTCACTTTTTTATGGAACTTGCATGTTTAGTTTATACAGCATACTATCAAGCAGTCAATATCAGAACAGTTTTTTGTCTAGTGGCTAACTGTTGCCACAAAGTAAATTTTACATGAAGTTTTTTTAATGTCCATCTTTTTTTTGAAATACATTGGTGTTGCCAGGAACAGACCTGTCTCACTGTCTAGAAAATTCTAAGTTTTTAAAATATCTTAAATGTTATATTTTGTATGTCTTTGAAGTGTTTGAAAACTATCTATCTAACTGAAATATATCTTTGTATACCTATAAAAACTTAACTAACATGACTATAAGTTTGTTTATTATAGATGACTATTAATCTGCACTTTTTAATTATACATTATAATTTTAAATGAGTTACATCAGCATCATACCTTAATCAAGAGTAGAAAAATACATATAGATTAACAAAATTGACCTTAAATTTGTATCAATAAACTAAATCTACTTATTTTTTTAATCATTTTTATATCATATCCTCCTCCCCCAATTTTTTTTTAAGAAATTGACTATGACCATTAACCATTTATAATGAAAACAAGCATTAATAAGTAATATTTTTGGGAAATTGGACGAAGCTTTTTTTATTATTATTTTTTGTTGTTAAAGGACGATGACAATCTCATGGGGTTTTGAAGCTGGATTATCTTAACTGGCTTTTTGGAAGCTGAAAATGTTTATTTAGGTGGCCTTGGTAGATGGAACTACATTTGCCTAGAACCAATCTACAGGTTTTGATCTTTTGTGGAGACAAAAGCAGAAACTCTTTTTTTAAGCAACATATTTTTATAAACAGATTTTAAAGCCAAAATATCTTTAAAGTATATGTATTTAGCAGCCCTAGCAATTAACCATGTTTTTGTAGTTAGCTCATTTAAACTTAAAAAATCAAAAGAAAACAAAACAAACATAATCTAGACTCTTTGTTTATTTGTCATCTTTATATGGCCTTTTTTAAAATTTTTATTTTTATTTTTTTAAAGGGTTTTTTTTATTTTTTTATTTTTTTCTCTCTCTCTGAAGCCTATGTGTATTTTATATACATTGTACCCTGTTTAGAGGTTTTGAGAGTCTAAATCTGTTTTATTGAGAATCTTTATTCATCTTTTAACCCAAAGAGCTTTAAAATGTTTGTATCACTTTAATTGCTGACTCCGCCCCTCTTGGCAGCTTTTTAATATGGCAGAGGAGCCCGTTGCCGGTCTGCTGTTGTTGGCAAAGAGTGGGCTCAGGAAATGTTGCTACGAGAAAAAACTTTTTAAACTGTTTTTTTTTTTTTTTTTTTTTTTTTTTTTTTTTTTTTTGTTCAGTATAACCAGAAACCTTAAATCAATCACACTTGTGTCAATCTTGTCGTGAAACGTATGAGTTTTAGCTGTGTGCTGCAGACACGCCATTTTTAAATTTTTGCATGAACACCACGCTGTCTCTGTACTGTAAATCAATTTAAATACGCAATTTAAAAAACTGTTTTAAACATTTTTAGGATTTATGTGGGTGTTTGTGCCCCACGTTGGGCGCCATCTGTTGTTGTAAGTTTTTTTTTTTTTTTTTTGACCCGTGTTGGGTCCGGAGTTTATAACCTGGCGTGTGAGGCGGCTGCGGTTTAGAACCTGGTCTATGCGCCTGCGGCTCTTGTCCCCCCCAAAAAATGAATCACATGCTTATATACTTTAACACTGTTTGGCCCATGTCTTATGCCTATTACTAGCTAGCTCTTTCTTCTTAAATTAACCCATTTCTATTAATCTTCACACCACGTGGCTCAGCCCGTGGCTGGCCGATACCTCTTACATGTCTGCTCCTCTTAGAGGTCCGATACAAAATGAGTAACTCCACCCTTTCCTACCTGCCTGACTGCCTCCGATTCTCCACCCACTTCTACAGTGCCCTGCATGGGTCCAAACAGTTATTTATTTACATCGTACAGAGAACATTCCACCACAATGCACATATAATGTAATTGCTCCAAGTAATGAAAACTTAAAATTAGAATTATCCAAGAAGAGATTTTAGGAAAATACTGGAAAGATGAAAATGTTCTAATTTTCTAAAAATAAGCATATTGCAAAATTAAGATTCAAAACAGGAGTGAAAAACCAAGCAAATGATGATAAATGAAATAATTTTAAATGAAATAATTTCAGACCTTATATTTCTTTATCAGTAAGGACAGTTCTAACAACTGAAATCTGTAAGCTGAAAGAAAATATTGTAAAATAAAAGGTGACTTGGCTTACTGGGTCCAAGTGAAAATCAGATGTGACTAAAGAGATAATAACTTATCTGGAAGACTTTGGCTTCAGTTCTTCTGTATTCTTTCTGCTGTTCTCATTTTAAATATCTCTTTTCATGAACCAGATATGTATTTTAATGTAGCATTGACTATGAGAGACTTGAACCCCAGAACTTGCCTCCTTTATTATAATTCATTCATCTCTAAGGCACATTCAAATTGGATTCTCAAAATTTAGAAAAAAAATAATACACCTATTTCCAATACATATTAACTTTTTTTCAAAGGAAAAAATGATCTGATGTGTCGGGAGGTGGAAGGCACCTTGAATAAGGATATACAGGGATGAAAAAGAAAAAATTCAGAGGAAAATCTGAACACAAAGTGAATACATGTGTAGTAATCTTATTTGCATTATCATCCTTGATAAGTCATACTTATGATTTTCATCTTCTTCATAGTTATTGTTAACTTATCAGCATTTTAAATTCATTTTACTGTTTTTCTTGATAAATACAAAATAAATAAAGAAGGAAAAAAAAGAGGAAAGACGTGTTTTCTTTAAGGGTCTGGCCACAGCGAGTTTAATTACGCTCCAGTATGTAAACAAGCAGCATCAAAAGATATATTTGTAAATGGGGAGATCTTAAGGGTTGGTATGAATCTGAGGTGTCTCATAACTGAGTTTGATGGGGTGAATGATATAAAATCACAAACCAATAAATATATAAATTAAAAATAAAATGGATAAAAAAGCTATATGAAGCAAGCCTACAGCCAAGGTCAAACTAAATGGAGAAAAACCTAGAGGAAGCCCACTAAAATCATGAACAAGAAAGTGCTGTGTCCTCTCTTGTTATCTATTCAATATATGTCTCGATGGTTTACCTAAAGCCATAATAGAACTTAATTAGATTAAGTGGATACAAACTGGAAAAGAAGCAGCCAAACTATCTCTATTTTCAGATGACATGTTTGTATACATACGTGACCTACAACATTCTACCAGGAAACTCGTACAGCTGATGAACACCATCATTAATGTAGCAGGGTATAAGATTAACTCAAAAAAACAGTAGCCCTCATATACACTAAAGATAAAAAAGGCTGAAATGAATAAGGGAAACAACATCCTTTGTAAAAGCTATAAATAGCATTAAATATTTTAGTGTAGCTCTCAACAATGATGTAGCAGATTTGTTGGACAGAAACTTTAAATCACTGAAGAAAGAAAATAAAGAGCATATCAGAAAATGGAAAGATCTTCCATAATCCTGGATAGATAGAATCAATATAGTAAAAATAACATTCCTACCAAAAGCCATCTACAGATGCAATGCAGTTCCCATCAAAATCCCAACAGTATTTTTATAGACTTTCAAAAAACAATACTCAACTTCATATGGAATAACATAAAAACTAGGATTGGCAAAAGAATCCTGCCTAACAAAACAATTTCAGGAAGCATCACCATCTCTGACTTCAAACAATGCTATAGAGCTACAGTAATAAAAACATCCTGGTACTAGAAAAAAACTGACTTGTGGTTCAAGAAAATCAAATCAAAGACACTGACCTTAACCCACACACCTGGGAGCTCCTGATTTTTGACAAAGTGGTAAAAATATTCTGTGGAAAATAGATATTACTTTTAACAATATTGGCATAATTGGTTGCTAGTATACAGAAGAATGGAAATAGATCCAAACCTATCATTGAACAAAACTCAAATCCAAGTGAGTCAAAGGCATCAAAATAAACCATGGTACACTGAACTTGATAAAAAAGAAATTGGAAAACACCCTTCAAAACATTGGCACAGGTGACCACATCCAAATACAATACCAGTAGCACAGACAATAACAACAACAATCAATAAATGGGACTTCCTGAAACTGCAAAGCTTCTGTATGGCAAATCACAAAGTTAATAAGATAAACTGACAGCCTACAGAATGGGAAAAGATCTTTACCAAACTTACATCTGACAGAGAAGTGATCTCTAAAATATAGAGAACTTAAGAAAGTAGAGCCCCCAAACCTAAATAACCCAATTAAAAATGAGATTAACAGCTAAAACTGGAATTCCCAACAGAAGAATTACAAATGGCTGAAAGGCATTTAAAAAATTCTTGAACATCTTCAACCATGAGAGAAAGGCAAATCAAAACAACCTAACCCTAACCCTAACCTTACACCTGTCACAATGGCTAAGAACAAAATCACAGATGATACTCTCTGCTGGAACGAATGCAGAGCAATAGGAAGACTCCTCCATTAGTGGGAGTGTAAACTTGTACAGCCACTCTGAAATGCAATGTGACAGTTCTTTAGAACACTAGGAATCATTCTACTTAATGATCCAATAATACCACTATGAGGCATTTACCCAAACAATGCTCTTTAGTACCCCAAAGACATTAGCAAAACTGTGTTTACAGAAGTATTATATATAATAGAAGAAACTGGAAGCAGCTTCAATGGCCATCAACTGAAGAATGGATTCACAAACTCTGGTACCTGTCAATTTGGCTAAAATAAAAGACACAGATGGCAGTCTATGTTAGAGCTGTTGTGGAGCAAGAGGAACACTCCTCCATTGTTGGTGGGAGTGTAAGCTGGTTCAGCTATTCTGGAATGCAGTCTGACAGTTTGTCAGAAACCTGGGGATCAATCTCCCTAAAGATGCAGCAATACCACTACTGAGAATATACCCTAAAGGTGACAATTCTCACTCTAAATGCATTAGCTCAACTATGTTCATAGCAGCATGTTTTATAATAACAAGAATCTGGAAACAACTTAGATGATCCTCAACTGAAGAATGGATTAAACTCTGGTACATGTACACAATGGAGTACTACTCAGCATTTAGAAAGAAAATTGTATTCTAAACTTTGCAGACAAATGGATGGAATTGGAAAATATCCTCCTGAATGAGGTAATACAAATCCAGAAATTTAATCAGGGTATGTACTCACTCATTAGTGGACTTTAAACAAAAACTAAGCATGTCCAAGTGCAAACCACAACCACTGTATAGCTTGGCATCTAAAACACCTTGGACCTGCACTGTGGAGCCTGTTCCCACCAGAGGAACACCTGACCCAGTCTTGATGTTGGGATGAGGAAAGCGAATCTGCTTGGAGTGGACGCTGAACTAAGCCACCTTGGGACTTTGGGACCTTAGGACCTCTTGCCCTTGTTGGGGAGGAGAGAAAGTGATGGGAAGAAGAGTAAGGGGAGGTGCGGGAGTGAAAAGGGCGTCTGAACGAGAAGATACATGGATAAAAAATATGACTTTATTTATAATAAAAAATAAGAGAATATGTGCTGGTGAATTGTGCATCTCAGGTACTGCCTTTTGATCAAAAAGATGCTAAAGACCTTGGGTCTCAGGGAGCAACTTTTGATCCACTAATTACCAGGAAAGTCACACACACATACAAAACAAATGGCCAATATAAATGTTTTGCCTTGCATGTAACTTTTATCCAGAGAGATAATGACATTCAAATTTAGGAAATAATAGTACCAGCAGATGGTTGAATATTTAATGGTCAGAGTACTTGCAGAAAGTCAAATGTTGCAGGTGGATAGATCTCAAAACTCCTCACCGTGATTCAGCAATAAATAACACCTGGGAATTAGTCTTTGTGTATTTCCTGCAGGAGAACTTTAGTCTGTTTAAATTTTTTCTGAAGTTTAAAATTAGATGTCCTTGATACTGAAAATACCATTGCTTTCCTGTGCCTGTAACAAAGAATATGATGCTGGTATATTTTTTTATACCATAGAAATTAATTTTCTTGACTATCCACAAAGATATGTGTGCCCAAACATGTAAAATGCCCTATCAATCAGATATGGAAAAAAATCCCACAGCTCTTTTTATTAGAAAAGCGTAATAGTGGTATATAAGAAAGTTAAAAAGAAAAATCAAATAGTGTCCACAACCAGTCATTACACAGGCTTTGTCCAGTGGGGCTACTCCACAGACTTCCCCATGAACTTTTCTGGTGGGAACACTCCATGAATTTTGTTTAGTGAGACTACTCCATGGACATTGCCTAAAGCAGTTTGCCAAAAAGTTTCTTAATTGAGACTCCTTCACAGATTTTACTGAGTAGGGTACTTCAACACAGAGCTGAAGTACAACAACAAATATATAATACTGGTTGTCTTCTTCTGCATATTATTTAGTGGCCTACAACAGTTTTTCATAGTTAGTTTTAATTTTAATCAAGTAGAGAGATAAGGCAGTGCTCCAGAAAGAATATGGCTCTTACTCTGAATTTGAATCCAGTTTCTACAGGTAGCTTACCATCATCTAGAATCCAGCTGTGGAATACTCAATGTCTTTGGCCCCAGATGGCACTTAGAGTCATATGGAAACACTCCCAGTACACACATAATTAGCACTAAAATATATCTTAAAGTATAATGTGTTTTATAATATGAATATTTAAGCATTCATTATGAATATAATTTTCATTTCTTTTCTCTTGGCCTTTTTTTGACAAATTTTGGGTTTCGGTAATAAGAATTTTTCCTGAGTGAGGTATCACAAACCCAGAAAGATAAGCAGGGGATGTATTTACTCATCAGTGTACTATAAACAGAAAAGCAAAAAGCAAAGCATGTTCAAGCTTCAAACCACAAACACTGAACAGCTTGGGATCTGAAACACCTTGGACCAGCACCTTGATCCCACTCCCTCCAGAGGAACGTCTGACCAAGTCTTGATGTTGAGGTGAGGAAAGCAGATCTGCCAGGAGTGGATGTTGAACTAAGCAATATTGGATCCTTGGGACCTCCTGCCCTTGATAACAAGGAGATAAATTGATGTGGAAAAGAGAGAGTGACTGGAAGGGGTGGGAGGGGGATTGGAGCTTGATCAAGGGTATACACAGATAAAAAAATATGACATTATTGTAATAAAAATATGAATAAATAAACAAATAAAAACAAGCTAAAAAAAGAATTTCATGAGAAAAGGCATGTTGATATAGGATATCTTTTTATGAGTGAATTATTTTTGGATAATAAGGAAACATTTTTGGCCTGTGTTAGAAATAGGGGAAGGGGGCTGAAGAGATGGCTCAGGGGTTAAGAGCACTGGCTGTTCTTCCAGAGGTCCTGAATTAAATTCCCAGCAACCACATGGTGGCTCAAAGCCATCTATAATGACATCTGCTACCCTCTTTTGTATACAGTATAAATAATAAAGAAATAACTAATTAAAAATTAAATAGGAGATATATGAGCATAGATAAAGCAGAAATAGGGCAGATTCGGGGGATTAAAAAGAAGAGAAAAGCTAAAAGTCTTATGTTAAAGATAGATTAGCAGAAATGTTCAATTAAGAAGCAGCAGTAAGCAGACAATTAGCCTAAGCCATAAGCCAAACAGCTTGTAATTAATATGCGAATCTCAGTGACTATTTGGGACTGTTCCTCCAAACCTTAGCCTAGTCCAGGCTAGAAACGCTTGCTACATCACACTTTAAATATTTTTCTTTGAATTCTTTCATGTCCAGAGGCAAATCATAGACAATGTCATATTTTAAAATTATATATTTCTTAGATTACAAGAAAAGTAATAGAAGTAATTAATAGTGTATATTTACCAAATAACTAGGGGGTATGGTCTATTACACCATGAGCTTACTAAAGTGCTTTCCAGAAACCACAATCACCCCTAGTAACTCTAGGAATATGAAGCTTAACAAAAGATTGGCCAAGTACATTGGTCACTCCTGCTCACTAAGCTAGCAATTAAAAAGTGTTTAGCATTTTTAAGCAGTTTTGAAATACAACTAAAAACTACAGTCAAAATTCCCTTTGTACCTATCAGAATGGATAAGGTCAATAACCCAAGTGAAAAGTAGTGCTAGAAGGATGGGGTGCAAAGGAAACATTTTTCCATTGCTAATGGGAATATAGACTTGTACATCCAATTTGGAAATTAGTGTTGAAATTACTCAAATAAGTGGTAATAAAACTCTCTCAGGCAACTAGTCCACTCTTGGGCACACATGCAAAAGATGCTTCATTCTATCACAAATATATTGGATCAACTATGATCTTATTAGATGTATTCATAAAAAAACTACAAAATACCTAGATTGCTCAATTCTAAAATGGATAATTTAAATGTAACATATTTGTATATGGAGAATATGTATATGAATATTTTAAAAATTATTTCATTAATAATTTTAGGTAAATAGGTGAAACTTTTAAAAAAATTATCTTGAGTGACATAAATGGAGAATATTTGTTTAACCAAAAACTGATGTGTTTCATTTGTTTTTATTGTATTTGCTTAATTATATAAAATTGTGTTGTTTCACCCTGCCAAACTAGGAAACTGAATTGATCCAATTACAAAATTAGCAGCTAATAGGGAGGAGAGGGTATAATCAGAACTTCCAGGCCCATAGAGCGAGAGAAAAGAGAAGTGAAATTTTCAGAGATTAAGAAAAGGGAGATAAAATTTAGGGAAATTAAAGCAAAATGCCAGAATCAAGTAAGACAGACAAGGAGAAATAGGATAGTAGACCATATATAATTACAAAAAGGTAAAAATCTTCAAAGCAAAACATAAATAAATAGAAATAGATTAAACAAAGCATAAAGAGTTAGTGAGGCACACCTAAGCAAAAATAGAGAATTTATCATTAAAAATATGTCTTTGTAACTTTATTGGGGAGCTGATTGGTTGTCCAAAGAAAGGGCCAATGCCAGTAACTTATACACAGGATGAAAATATAATATGTACTCACTCAAGAGTGGATATTACCTGTTAAGTAAAGAATAACCATGCTACATTCTACAGAGCCAGAATGGCTAAGTGAAAAAGAGAGCTCAAGTGATGACCTCCTTGAGAAGAGGAAATTAGAATTTGCAAGTAGACTGGAAATGTGTTTATTCAGATGAGGGTAGGGGGATGAAGGAAAAGAATACAGAGAAATGACTGTAGTTAGATGACATTTTGTAGGGCAATATAGAAACTTAATCCAGTGTAAACTCCCTGAAATCTACAAAGATAACCAACCCTAATAAGATTTTCTGCTAATGGAAGTAATTGAATCTGAAATATCTATTCTTGTTAACTAGGCTTTTAGTCATGGGATTAAAACTGAAAACTTTAATAAATATAACCTTCTCCCAACAATCTATTCTGATTGTAAGAAGTGTTGTGACCATGTTTGTACAAAACTTGTGGGAATGAAGAAACAATGATCAAATTTGTGGCCCACATCACATAAGAGTGTTGAAATCAAACACTGCATGATTGACCAGGACTGTAGGCAGAATAACCCAAAGGACTATGATTGATGTGTAGTCCAGTTTTCAGAAGAGAGGCTATCTTCCTATTTAAAAATAGAAAATATTGAGCACCCTAAACTGCCTCTGGGTCATGTAGCACTATCATGAAATATTTCATTGTATCAATTTTTATGGATTTCTTATAAAACAAGATCTGTTTTCTAAATATTTAAAAATATCAATTTTACAAGTTATGTGAAAATTAAAAAATATAAATGAATAAGAAACTTTTTTTCTGGGAGACCAGAAATGATCTTAGCATTTAAAAAAGTTGTTTTTTTTTTTTTGTTTTTTGTTTTTTGTTTTTTTGTTTTTTTTTTAATACTCAGGTTTGGAGGTATGGGTTTGCAGATGTTGGAGAGTCATACTTTCATCTTATCTGCATAGACATTTTTCCTGCATGTATGTCAATGTACTACATGCATCAAGTACTTGAAGAGGTCAGAAGAACATTGGATCCATCCATTAGGACTGGAGTTGCATATGGTTTGAGGAACCACTGAGATCTTGAAATAAGTCCTGATTACTCTGAGGAGCAATTAGTGTTTTTAACCACCAATCAGTCTCTGAAGCCACAGAAAGTTTTGCTCATATATTTTTTAAATATTTTTATTATTAATATGAATCCTTTTACATGTGCTCCACTATACCCCCTTGCTCCCTTTCTCCTGCTCACACCACCTTTCCACATCCCTTCATTCCACACTCCATTCACTCCTCAAAGGGCAAAATGCCTCTCTTGATCAATCTACACAGGTTAACATATCAAGCTGTGGCAGGACTAATCTTCTGCTTAAATCAAACTGAACAAGTCATCACACCAAGGAAGCAGACTTCAACAAGCCAGTTCATATAACTGGAATATTTTCTGGTATCATTTTAAGGGCTCCATCGACAGCTTGATTATAGCAACGGTAACCCCGATGTAGAGGGCCAAGTTGGAACCCATACAGGCTGACCAGCTGTCAGTCCAGAGTCAGTGAACTCCCATTAGCTCAGGTCAGCTGTCCCTGTGGCTATCTCCATTGTGTTCTTGACCCTACCCTTGCTCCTCTAATTGTGTCTCCCTCTCTTCAACTGAACTCCATGTGTTTGGCCAAGTGCTGAGATCTGGGTGTCCGCATTTGCTTCTGTCAATCATGGAATGAAGGTTTTATAGTGACAGTTAGAGTTAGTCAACAATCTGAGGACAGGAAGACTAGTTCAGGAATCCTCTTAAGCATTGCTACAGGACTTAGCTAGAACATCCTTTTGAGTTCCTGTGGACTTCTCTGTTATCAGTGTTGTGCCCAGACTTGCCTTTTCTAGGAAAGACCATCAATCATAGGGAATCCAGGTGAAAAAGCAAGGTTTATTTATATAAATACAGGCCATGGCAGGGGGCTCAGTTAAGCTCTTGCCATTGCATGATGGGGGGCGGGGCTGGCCTTGGGGAGTTTAACAGCATCTTTTAAAGAGAAAAGAAAAACAATTTGTGGTTATTTAAGTACAAGGTTGTGTGCTGACAGCTAATCTGGGGAATTTTTCCTTAAATCTGGGCCCAGGAATTATGGCGGTGTATTTTGACTACAACAGTAGGTCTTCAGGTAGCAAGGTCAGAGTGTTTGGGATTCTGTGATCAGAACTCAGGACATGATGCTCTTTTGTGAATAACAGTTTCTAGCAATAGTCTTTGGGAACTGGGTGAGGAGTTTCTTCTCAGGGCTCTTCTATTAAAATGGAATATTCCCTTTAGTTCTTCACCAGGTTTCTTCCCAAGCCCATAAGAGCTCATTTTGTTAGATTATCTACCTCATTGCTCAACTCTCATTCTCTCTTCCAGCTCAGGCTTTGTGTTCTGTGCCAATGCATTCAAGAGAATTTTTCAATTTCTCTTTTATCAGATTAAGTGTAACTGAGTCTATGTTGATGTTTTTGATCCATTTTGACTTAAATTTTGTGAAGAAAAAGAAATATAAATTCATTTGCAATCTTGTACATTTTGAAATCAGTCATGCCACCACTATTTGTTGAAGATGCACAGTTTTGGACTCTTTGTCAAACATCAGGCTTTCATATGTGTATGGGTTAATATCAAGGTCTTCAATTTGATTACATTAGTTAACATCTCAATTTTAGCTCAATGCCAAGTTGTGTCCTGTACTATAGCTCTATAGTAAATCTTGAAGTCAGACTGGTTGCGCTGATGAATGGTCGCCTGTGACGGGGATTCTACTCTCATGGAAGGCTCAGAACTTTCAGCAGTCAGGGGGTGCACTGGTAAGTCCTCAGGTAAATTGAGGAACTGCAACAAGAGCGGGGAGTAATTTACTCTTCTCTGTAGCAAAGAGAGAGCAGAGTAAGACTCTCTGACAAGCAGTTTCAAAGTGAAAGTAAAAGGTTCAAAGCAGAAAATAGAATTTTTACCACTGGCACTTCTTCTTCACACCCAATTGTTTTGGCTCTTAAGGAGCTGCTTCATTGCATTTCTTGAGCCCAGGCGTGAGCTCCTTCGCCATATTGAAAAGCAGCCAAGAGGGGCGGAGTCAGCAATTAAAGTGACACCAACCTTATAAAAGCTCTTTGCATTAGAAAAATGATTAGGAATTCTCAATAAAACAGATTTAGACTCTCAAAACCCCTAAACGGGGAAGGAAATAAAGGAAAAAAGCCATATAAAGATGGCAGATAAACAGAGACTCTGGATTCTGCTTATTGCATTTTCTTGTAATTTTTTGACTTTTAGTGAGCTAACTGCAAAGAGACAATTGATTGCTAAGGCTGTCAAGTTAAACAAATGCATATACTTTAAAGATATCCTGACTTTGAAATCCGTTTATAAGAATATGTTACTTGGGAAAGGAGTTTCTGCTTTTGTCTCCATGGAAGATCAAAACCTGTAGATTAGTTCTGGGAAGGTGTGGTTCCATTTGCCAAGGCCACCTGAAGCTGATAGGAGGCGATCTTGAAGATCAGCACTACGGTGAGGCAGTGGAAAGTGGCCAGGCGGCCTTAGAAATGTTACAGGAGGAGAGATCAGAGGCAGGCAGTGAAGGACAGAGTAAAAGGGGAGAGTTGTACCCCGACCTTGCTGATATAGAAACTCCTGAGTCTACAGACTCAGAGGAAGAGCTGCTGTCACTCATAGAACAGATAAAAAGAACAAAAATAAGAAAAAGAAAAAAGGAGGATCCAGATACAGGAGAATGTTGCACATCCCCAACGTGTCAAGCCATGCCCTTGGCTGCCCCTCCCTATGTGGAAAGTGGGAGTAGAGGTTCAAGGCACTTTCAGCCTGGGGGCATGGAAGGCAGTCAGAACAGAGTTATGCTTAGCTTACCCAGTGTTTTAAGATCTACAAGGAAATCGATACGAGGAGACCTTAGATTTCAAGGTGATAAAATTTTTGGCTAAGTCAGTGCAGACTTACAGGATCATGGCCTCATTCACTGTAGCCCAGGTGGAGGCTTTGGACAGGCACTGCATGACAGCCAGTGATTGGAGAGGCTTGCACGAGCATGCTTGAGCTAAGGACAGTATCTAGACTGGAAGGCCTTTCTGATCGAGTTTGCTAGTGAAGAAGCCACAGCTAATCAGGCCGCTGGAAATCCCGCTTGGGATAGAGACATGCTGTTCAGCCAGGGTCAATTTGCTAATCAACAGACAGGCTACCCAGTTCAAGTTTATGAACAGATTAATAAGATTGGTATTAAGGCATGGAAGGCCTTACCAAAATAGGGCGAGGTGAGCTATAACCCCACTAAGCTTCTGCAGGGTCCCATGGAGTCGTTCTCGGACTTTGTCGCTCACATGGTTGAATCCACAGACAGAATTTTTGGGGACCCAGATGCAGCAATGCCACTGATTAAGTAGCTTGTTTATGAGCAGTGTACAAAGGGGGCTGGAGAGATGGCTCAGAGATTAAGAGTAGTGGCTATTCTTCCAGAGGTCTTGAGTTCAATTCCCAGCAGCCACATGGAGGCTCACAGCCATTCTAAGTGAGAGCAGGTGAGCCTAAGTTGTTTACATTCCAGTCACCTGGGGAATTTCCACCTGTATGCTCTACCTTTGGTATATGTTTGAGACTGAGGTGCTCAGTAAGTGACATTCAGCATTCTCCCTGCACGAATGATCCAGCAGTCTTGTAGGTCTAGTCAGTGTGTCTTTAAATCTCCAGGCCTGGGAGACCAGTATATTTTGAATAATCTTTCTGCCAGTGTAGCACAAGCCCTAGAAATATGCTGGACTCTGTATGACTGGTATACAATATGGCAATTTTACCTGTGCTGCAAACTTGTCTAAGCAATTGTCTAGTTATCTTTTAGGTAATTGGATGGGAGAATTCGACAACTTGATGGAGCAGCTGAGGGTGGTTATCGTCACAGTGAACTCAACTCGGGTGGATGCCGGACTCCTGTCCTTGTTCCCGAGACCAATCTGATGCCATGAACCATCTTAAGGAGTGGGCAGGTCTAGGAGCCTTGATGGGCCCCCTGGTGTCTGTCTCCTTGGTATGCCTGTGGTGCATTTGCCAGATTAGGCTTCCCGGTGTCGCAATGCAGGCATGATTATTCAAGCCTTTACAGCCATTAAAGCAGGACAGTTTCCTTATGCCTTGGTTGGCTACCTTAAAGGATTAATTTTCCTAGGTGCAGGATACGAGGCTTGAGCACTGCACTTGGGACCCACTGAGACTTGGGCCCCAAGAAGAGCACACCTGATTGGATATGGGTTGATACCTTTTGTCCCACCTCTGTGAAAAAGGGTATCGGACAGGTCTTTGTACTCATCGGGTGGATGACACCTGAGTGAGGATCAGCACAATGTCCCTGGTCTGCTCTACAGAGATCAGGTCTCTACTCTTGCCTGTTGCAATATATAAATAAGGGGAAACTGTGGGGAGCTATGTGCAGCCACACATTAAAGATGGTGCTGGCTTCTATCCTCTACCTTCCACATGGTGAGTGCTCTCAGTGACAAACTATCCTGTAATTGACTAGGCTGAGGATATGGCTTGCTTCTGCGTACCTGGGCCTATCAGTAGTGCCTACATAGCATACTGGGGTTGGCTGCAGACAGGTTTCCCCATGGTCAGAATGAGAGCAGGAGGAGAGAGAGAAGATGTAGTAAGTCAGTCAGTCCTTGTTGTAAGTAAGTCAGAAGTCAGAAAATTAATCAAGGTTCCTGAATAAACTGCTGAGAGAAGAGCATGGGTGTCACGTCTTCCTTGCAGGATGAGGATGCGTGCGACACTTTATGAATATCTATTTTTGAATATGATTGCTTTTGCTGTCCTGGGTTTCTTGTTTATTTATATGAAAATAAGTATTTTTCCTTTGATGTCTGTGATGTATTGTCTTGGAATTTTGAAGGGGAATGTGTTAAATCTGTAGATTGATTTAGATGAGATTGCCCTTTCTACTATGTTAAGTTTACTATTCCAACAGCCTAAAAGATTTTTTTATATTTTGATATCTTCTCCAATTTATTTCTTCAAAAAGTTAAAGTTCTTCTTATACAGGTCCTTCCCTTGCTTTGTTACAGTTACACTATAACATTTGATGTTACTTGTGGCTAATGTAAAGGGTGATGTCTTTGTTATATTTTTTTCAGCCCAGTTATCTTTTGTATACAGGAGGACAACAATTTTTCTACTTAATCTTATATTCTGTCATATTCTTGAAAGTTTTTAACAGTTTTAGTTCTTTGTTACAACTTTTAGGATCAATCATATCTACTATTATATTACCTGTAAATAGCTAAATTTGGACTTCTTTCTTTTCAGTTTGAATACCCTCATCTCCTTATGCTGTCTTACTGCTCTAGCGAGGACCTCAAGAACTTTGTTAAATAAGAATTTAGAGAAAGAATTGTCTTATCTCCAATTTTAGAGAGATGACTTTGAGTTACTCACTATTTATTTTGATGTTGGCTGTTGGCTTGCTGTATATTTCCATTATCATATTTAGGTATGTAACTTGTATTTATGAGTTCTCCAAGATTTTTTTACGAATCAGTGTTGGATTTTTGTCAAAGACTTTTTCAAAAATCTAATGAGATCATTATTTTTTTTCAGTGTGTTTAGGTGAGAGATAGCTTTGATAAAAATTTCTATGTTGAATCATCTCTGCATCACTGGGATAAACATTATTTGATCATGTGAGATGTTTTTAGGTGTTCCAGGATTTAATTTTCCAATATTTTATAGAATATATTTGCATCAGTGTTTATGAGGAAGATTAGTTTGTAAATTTTGGGTGGTGTTGCATTTTTATGTACTTGGAGAATGAGGCTGACTATAGCCTCATAAATAGAGTTTGGCTGTGATCCTTTTGTTTCTATTGTGTACATCAATTTGAGGAGTATTGGTACTAGTTCTCTAAATTTCTTATAGAATACTCTGCTTAATCCATTAGGACTTGGTAGGAATAATCTTATTAATTGCTTCTATTTTCTTGGACTTTATAGCTCTATGTAATTGATTTTCCTGCTCTTTTTTTCTTTTCTTTTTTTCATTATTATTATTATTATTATTATTATTATTATTAACAAAGAAGTCATACTTTCTATCCTTGTATATTCTTATTCAAGGTCCCTTCCCCCTCCCATCAAATCAGGTCATTCTTTCTTCTCCACAACTCCCCATCCCCTCCCTGGGCAGGCAGAAGACAGTCCCATGGTCCCACTGACACAATATTGCTTATTTCAGTCTCCAATCCTGGCAGATCCAGCTTTCTCCCCCATCCATAAAGAGTGAATCAGGTGTTCCTCTAAGGAGAGAGGGATGCAAGGAGTCAGTTCAGGGTGTTTCTGATCCAAAGCTGTTCAGTGGTTGTGGTTTGAAGCTTGGGCATGCTTTGCTTTTTTCTTGTTTATTTGTTTGTTTGTTTGTTGAGTGAGTACATGCCCTGCTTATCTTTCTGAGTTAGAGATACCTCGCTCAGGAGGATATTCTCCAAGTCCATCCATTTGCCTGCAAATTTTAGGATATCATTTTTTCTTACTGCTGAGTAGTACTCCATTGTGTAGACATACCATAGTTTGTTAATCCATTCTTCAGTTGAGGGACATCTAGGTGGTTTCCAGGTTCTTGCTATTACAAATAATGCTGCTATGAACAAAGTTGAGCTAATACCTTTGGAGTATGACTGTGCATCTTCAGGGTATACACCCAGAAGTGGTCTTGCTGTGTCCTTGGGGAGACTGATTCTCAGTTTTCTGACAAACTGCCACACTGCATTACAAAGTGACTAAACAAGCTTACACTCCCACCAACAATGGAGGAGTGTTCTCCTTGCTCTGCATCTTCTCCATCATAGGCTGTCCTCTGTGTCTTTTAACTTAGCCAATCTAACAGGTGTCAGGTGGTATCTCAAAGTTGTTTTGATTTGCATTTCTCTGATGGTTAAAGATGATGAGCACTTTTTCAGGTGCCTTTCCACCATTTGTAATTCTTCTGCTGAGAATTCCCTTTTTGGATCTGAACCAGATATTTTGACTGTGTTATTCAAGGTTTTGGGTTCTAGATTTGTGAGTTCTTTATGTATCTTAAACATCAATTCGTTATCACTTTTAGGGTTGGTGAAAATATTTTGCCATTCTGTGAGCTATCATTTTTTCCTATTGGTAGTGTCCTTGGCTTTATAGAAGCTTCTCAGTTTTAGGAGATCCCATTTATTGATTGTTGGTCTTCCTGTTTGTGCCACTGGTCTTATATTTAGGAAGTGGACTCCTGTGCCAATTTGTAGAAGTGTATTTCCCACTTTCTTTTCTATCAAGTTTAAAGTGGCTGGGTTTATGTTGAGGTCTCTGATCCACTTGGATTAGAATTTTGTGCAGGGTGACAGGCTCGAATCTATTTGTAATTTTTTACAAACTTCCATCTAGCTATGCCAACACCATTTGTTAAATATACTATCTTTTTTCCATGGAATATTTTGGGACTCTTTGTCAAAGATCAGGTGTTCATAGGTTTTTGAGTTAATGTCTGGATCCCCAAGTCTGTTTTTATGCCAGTACCAGGCTGTTTTTATTACTATAGCTCTATAGTATAATTTGAAGTCAGGGATGGTGATACCTCCTGAGGTTCTTTTGTTGAGTAAAATTGCTTTGGCAATCCTGGCTTTCCTGTTATTCCAAATGAAATTGAGTATTTTTCTTTCAAAGTCCAAAAAATATTGTGTTGGGAATTTGATGGGCAGTGCATTGAATCTATACATTGCCTTTGGTAGAATTGCCATTTTTACTATGTTGATCCTACCTATCCAGGAACATGGGAGAGCTTTCCATTTTCTGATATCCTCTTCAATTTCTTTCTTCAGTGATTTAAAATTTTTGTCAAATAGATCTGTTACTTATCTGATTATAGTTACTCCAAGGTATTTAATACTATTTGCAGCTATTATGAAGGGTAATGTTTCCCTTATTTCTTTTTCAGCTCTTCTATCTTTAGTGTATAGAAGGGTACTGATTTCTTTCAGTTAATCTTGTATCCTTCTACAACGCTGAAGGTGTTTATCAGCTGTAGAAGTTCCTTGGAAAAAATTTGTTTGTCACTTATATATGCAATCATATCATCTGCAAATAAATAGAGCTTCATTTCTTCTTTTCCAATTTGCATCCCTTTAATCTCTTTTCATTCCCTTATTGATTTAGCTAAAACTTCAAGAACTATATGAATAGATAAGGGGAGAGAGGACATCCTTGTCTAGTTCCTGATTTTAATGGGATTGCTTTGATTTTTTGTACATTAAGTTTGATACTGGCTGTAGGCTTCTTGTAAATTGCCTTTATTATATTTAGGTATTCTCCCTGTATTCCTGATCTCCCCAGGGCTTTAATCATAAAGGAGTATTGGATTTTGTCAAAGGCTTTTTCAGCATCTAAGGATATGATAATGTGGTTTTGTTCCTTTAATTTGTTTATATGATGGATAACATTTACAGTTTTTTGTATGTTAAATCAGCCCTGCATTTCTGGGATGAAGCCTACTTGGTCGTGGTGGATGATATTTTTTATACATTGCTGTATATGGTTTGCCAAAATTTTGTTGAGAATTTTCATATCAATATTCATGAGGGAAATTGGTGTGTAATTCTCCTTCTGTGTTGTGTGTTTGAGTGGCTTGGATATTAGGGTAATTGTGGCCTCATAAAAGGAATTTGACAATATTCCTTCAGTTTCTACTGTGTGGAATACTTTGAGGAGTAACAGTAGTAATTCTCTTTTAACTGTCTGGTAGAATATGGCACTGAAACCATCTGGACCAGGGCTTTTATTTTTGGGGAGGCTTTTAATGACAGCTTCAATTTTCTTAAGGGTTATAGGCCTGTTTAAGTTATTAATCTGATTTTCATTTAATTTTGGCAGATGGTACCTGTCCAGAAAGCTGTCCATTTCTTCTAGGTTTTCCATTTTTGTGGAATTCAGATTTTCAAAATATGATCTGATAATTCTCTGGATTTCCTGAGGTCTGTTGTTATGTCCCCCTTTTCATTTTTGATTTTGTTGATTTGGACACATTGTCTCTGTTTTTTGATTAGTTTGGCTAAGGGCTTATCTATCTTGTTAACTTTCTCAAAGAACCAACTCTTAAATTCATTGATTCTTTGTATTGCTCTTTTTGTTTAAATTGTATTGATTTCAGCTCTTAGTTTGATTATTTCCTGCTGTCTACTCCTTCTACGTGAGTTTGTTTCTAATTTTTCTAAGGCTTTCAGCTGAACTGTTAAGTCTCTAGTGTGGGATTTCTCTAGGTTTTTCATGTTGACATCTAGCGCTATGAATTTTCCTCTTAAGACTTCTTCCATTGTGTCCCACAAGTTTGGATATGTCGTGAATTCATTTTCATTAAATTGTAGGAAGACATTGATTTCTTTCTTAATTTCTTCCTTGATCCAGAGATGGTTCAGCTGAGTGACATTTAGTTTCCATGAGTTGGTATGTTTTCTTTGATTTTTGATGTTGTTGACCTCTAACTTTAGGCCCTGGTGGTCCAATATGTTACAAGGAATTATTTCCATTCTTTTGTATCTGTTGATATTTGCTTTATGACCAATTATGTGGTCAACATTGGAGAAAGTTCCATGAGGAGCTGAGAAATATGTATATTCCTTTGCATTTGGGTGGAAGCTTCTATAGATATGTATTAAAACCATTTGCATCATAACCTCTTTAGACTCCTTATTTCTCTGTTGAGTCTCTGTCTGGTTGGCCTATCCAGGGTTTACAGTGTGGTATTGAAGCCTCCCACTAGTAGGGTATAAGAACAATGTGGGATTCAAGCTTTAGCAGTGTTTCTTTTATATAAGTAGTTGCCCTTATATTAGGGGCATAAATATTCATGATTGAAATCACCTCTAGATCAATTTTTCCTGTGATGAGTAAGTAATGACCATCTTGTTCTCTTTTAATTGCTTTTAGCTTAAAGTCTATTTTGTTAGATATTAGGATTGCAACCCCCCGCTTGTTTCTTAGGATCATTTGACTGGAAAATCGTTTCCCAACCCTTTACTCTAAGCCTGTGTCTGTCTTTGAGGTTTAGGTGTGTTTCATTTAGGCAACAGATGGATGGCTTTTGTTTTGTATCCATCTTGTTAGTGTGTGACATTTTATATGAGAGTTGAGTCCATTTATATTACGGGAAATTAGTGACCATTGATTGATTTTTTCTCCCATTTTTGGTGATAATGTTTGTATTTCCTTTCTCTGGAGTATTCTTCTGTGGAATTATTGATTGTTTGTGGTTTCATGGGTATATCTGGAGTTCTTAGGTTGGAGTTTTCCCTCTAATACTCTCTGTAGCACTGGTTTGGTAGATATTGCTTCAGTCTGGCTTTGTCATGAAATATCTTGTTTACTCCATCTGTGGTGTTTGAAAATTCTGGAGTGTATGATATTCTAGTTTGGCAGCCATGCACTTTTAGCATCTGTATAACTTCTGACCAAGCCCTTCTAGCTTTCATTGTTTCCATTGAATAGTCAAGCATTATTCTGATGGGTCTTCCTTTATATGTAAGTTGGCCCTTTTCTTTTGCAGCTCTTAAAATTTTTTCTTTGTTCTGTATGAATTGTGGCTTGAGTATAATGTGATGCCCTGACTATTTTGGGAAGTCATATCTATTTGGTGTTCTGTAAGCATCTTGTATCTTTATGGGCATTTCCTTCTTCAGGTTAGGCAAGTTTTCTTCTATGATTTTATTGAAAATGTTATCTGTGCATTTGAGCTGGTATTTTCCTCCTTCCTCTATTCCTATTCTTCTCAAGTTAGGTCTTTTCATGGTGTCACAGATTTCCTGAACACTTTGAGTTATGGCTCTTTTGCTTTTAGTATTTTCTTTGACTGATATATCTATTTGAGCTACTGAGTCTTCCACTTCAGAGATTCTATCTTCCACCTCTTGAACTCTGTTTGTTATGCTTGTATCTGTGGTTCCAGCTTTTTTCTTCAGGTTTTCTATTTGCATCTTTGCCTCATTTAGTGCCTTTTTTTATTGTTTCTATTTCAGCTTTTAGTTCCTGGCATGTTTCTTTAATTTTTAGGTTTACTTTTTCTTGGTTTTCTTTCATAGATTTATTCACCTCTTCCTAGTTTTTGTTAGTATTTTCTTATATTTCTTTAAACAATTTTTTATATTTTCTTTGAGAGCTTCGATGAGAATCATAAAGGAAATTTTGGTGTTGCTTCCTTCTGTTTCCTCTTCATTGCTCAGTTCAGATCTTGTAGTTATAGGATTGCCTCTCTCTTCTGGAGTTACCTTGTTGATCTTTATATTATTATGTAAATTTCTGCATTGGCATCTGCCCATGACTTTAGTGGTTCACGATTAGGTGGCTCCTTGTCAGTTCTGGTACTCGGGCTTGTGTGTCTCCTGTCTCCTCTGAACAAAAGTCTGCTCAATCACTACTTCTGCTCTAGGCAGGGGACTGAATTTCAAGCCTTCAATACTTCTCTGTTTGCTCAGTTGGAGGCGGGTAGCCATACAAATTCCCTTAGCAGCAGCTGAGGTGACCATGGCAGTCAAAGTCGATCTCTGTCTGCTACAGAGTGCTTGGGGACACACTCTAGAGATAGCACCTGGTTCCGGAACCCTACCAGAAGACAATTTTTTTCCTGGTAGGGATTCAGGCCCTTGGGCTGGTTTTCTTGCTCTTGATTTAATTTTTGTAAATGGGATCTTTCTAGAAGCTTGTCTATTTATTTTAGGTTTAACAATATTGTAGAGTGAAAGTTTGATATAGGACCTAATGATTCTCTGGATTTTCTCAATGTCTGTTGCTTTTTCATTTCTGATTTGATAAATTTGAATATTCTCCCACTGCCTTTTAATTAGAGTAAATAAAAGTTTGTCTATCTTGTTAATTTTGTCAATAAACAAGCCCTTGGTTTCACAGATGTTTTGAATTGTTCACTTTGCTTAATTATATTGATATCAGCCTAGAGTTTGATTATTTCCTGCTGCCTACTTATGGATAAGTTACTTTTTTCTAGTATTTTCAAGTGTACTGTTAAGTGGCTTGTATAAAATTTCTTAAAATTTTTTTATTTTAATTATTTTAGGTAATTTAATTTTATTTAAAAGATTTTGATATACACACTACAATTTGTCCCACCTCACCTGCTCTCAGTTTTCCCCCAGCTTTTGTCTCCCTCATCTCTCCATTCATTCATCTAAGAGAGTAGGAATTCCCAGGGTGAGCTAATGTAGTCTGGCATAGCTAGATGAGGTTTGATTATGCTTCACCTCACAGTATCAAAGTTGAGCAAGGCGTTCCCCTTTGTGAATTGGCCCCAAAAGACAAATCATGCCCAAAGAATAAATTATTATTCAACAGCTAGAAGGCCCCAAACCTACCCATACATTTCATCTGTCACTCACATTCAGGAGGCCTAGTTCAGTCCCATGGAATTTCCCCAGTGGTCAGTCCAGAATTAGTGAGCTTCAAATAACTTGAGCTCCCAGTCTCTGTGGGTTTCCTATTTGCACAAGACTTAAATCCAAGTGCATCAGAGACCTCAACATCAACGCAGCTACACTGAACTTGATTGAAAACAAAGTGGGAAATACCCTCCAACGCATTGGCACTGCTGACCACTTTTCAAATATGACACCAGTATCTCAGACACTACTGGTCCCAATAAATGGGACCTCCTGAAACTAAGAAGCTTCTGTAAGGCCAAGGACACAGTCATTCTGACAGCCTACAGAATGGGGAAATATTTTTACCTACCCTATAAGTCACAGAGGATTCACCTCTAAAATATATAGAAAACTCCAGAAACTAGAGCCCCAAACCCTTAATAACACAGTTAAAAAATGGAGTTCAGAAATAAAAATGGAATGTTCAGCAGAATTTTTACAAATGACTGAAAGGCACTTGAAAGAATGTTCAGCCTCTTTAGCCATCTGAGAAATGCAAATCAATACCACTTTGAGATACCACCTTACACTTGTAAGAATGGCTAAGATTAAAAACACAGATGACAGCCTATGCTGGAAAGATTGTGGAGCAAGGGTAACATTCCTCCATTGTTGGTGAGAGTGTAAAATTATTCAGCCACTTTGGAATGCAGTATGGGTTTCCAAATAATGATCTTAACAACTTTCCTCATATAATCTTTCCTCCATCCTTTTACTAGACTGAGGCTCAATTAAATGCTTAGCTGTGGATCTATGCACCTGATTTCATCAGTTGCTGGATGAAGGTTCTCTAAAGACAATTAGGGTGGTCATCAATTTGCTTACCAGGAAAGATCAGTCTAGGCACAGTCTATGCTATTGCTGGGAGTTTTATCTGGGGTTATCTTTGTGGGTTCTTGTGTATTGCCCTAGCACCGGTTTCTCTCTAAACCTAAAATAGCCCCCTCTATTAAAATATCTATTTCATTGTTCTCCTTCTCTGTCCCTCCTTAATCTCAACCATAATTTAACCCATGTTTTTGCCACATGTCTCCTTACCCAGAATTTGAAAACAACCTAGATTCCTTCCAAGCAAAGAATGCATAAGGAAGATGTAGTACATTTATGCAATGGATTGTTAATAATAAAAAATGACACCATAAAATTTGCAGGCAATGGATAAAGCTAAAAAAGAATCATCCTGAGTTAGTCAACCTAGAACCAAAAAGACAAACACAGTGTTTACTGACTTACAAAGGAATAGTAAACACATAGCAAAGGATAAACAGGTTAAATTCTACAAATATGTAAAAGTGTTAAAATGTGGTAGCCTATTTTGACAGCTCAAGGAAGGTTTTATACCTTTGTAGAATGGATAGCATAAAGAAAGTAGAAAAATACAAGCTCAATGGCATATAAAATTTACTTAAATATTACAGAAGAAAACTTTTCCATTCTAAAAAAGGAAATGCCTGTGAAGATACAGGAATGTTACAGAACAACAAATAAACTCCATGTGTCACATAATACTCAAGCCATGAAGCATTCAGAATTAAGTCTGAATGTTTGGAGCAGGAAATAGCTTAGAAACACTTTTTATAAGCAACTTACAGTTACTTGCAAGAGTCCAAGTAACTTATGAAGTCAGACCCACCAGAATAACACCTGACTATTTAATTAAAACAATCAAAGCCAGAAGGTCCTGGTCAGATGTTATGCAGAAACTAAGGGATCATGAATGCCAGCCCAGAGTACTGTACCCAGAAAAACTTTCAATTACTATAGATGGGCTAAACAAGATATTCCATGAAAAAAGAAGATTTAAACAATACTTTTGCATAAATCTAGCCCTACAAATAGCCATAGAAGGAAAAACTCCAACCTAAGAAATCTAGTTACACCTATGAAGTCATAAAAAATAAATAATACCTCAGAGAACTTCTAAGAAAAAACACACACACACTATCTCCAATAATAACATAAATGAATAACAACTCATCATTAATATCACTTAATATCAATGGACTTAACATACCTATAAAAGAACATAGGCTAACAGAATTTATACAAAACAAGATCCATTCTTCTTGTTCAAAGAAAAAAAAAACATACCTGAATTTCAAAGACAAACACTAGCTCAGAGTAAAGCATTGAGGAAAAGCGTTTACAATCAACTTAATAAACAAGCTTATATACCTATCCTAATATCTAACAAAACAGATTTCAAACTAAAATCAATCAAAAAAGGATCAGCAAACACATTACTTATTCATCTCAGAAAAAATCAATCAAGATGAAGAATCAATCAAAATGTTCTTAATCCTGAGCATTTATGACCCCAATACAAGACCACACACTTATGTGAAATAAACACAATTAATGACTATACTTAACATCAAACTTCAAACATTAATAGTGGGAGACTTCAATATCACACACTCACCAACAGATAGGTCTACCAGGGAGAAACTCAACAGAAAAGTATGGTACCTAAAAGATATTATTACCCAAATGGACTTAACAGATATATAAATAACTTTTCACCCAAACACAAAGGAATATAACTTCTTCTCAGCACCCAATGGAACTTTCTGTAAAACTGACTACATACTTAGTCATAAACTAAATATTAATACATGCAAAATAATGTTAATAACCCCTTATATCCTATCAGACCACCATGAACTAAAGTTAGATTTAAACAACAACAAACCTCAGAAATCCTACAAATTCATAGAAACTGGACATCTCTCAATTGATCCAATCTGACGCAAAAAAGAACTCAAGAAAGAAATTAAATGCTTCATAGTTCAATCTGAGGCAAAAAAGAACTCAAGAAAGAAATTAAATGCTTCACAGTCTTTAATGGAAATGATTCCATGACATACCCAAATTTATGGGACACAATGAAAGCCATGGTAAAGGAAAAGTTCATTTTACTACATGCCTACCTAAGAAATAGTTGCAAAAATCATTAAAATTCTCAGGATAACTCTAACCAAAAAGTGAAAGTCAAGTATGACAAGAAGTTTTAGCTGCTAAAGAAAGAATTTGAAGACGATTCTGGAAAATGGAAAGAACTTTCAGGATCTGGGACAGGTAAGATCAACATACTAAAACTGACAGTGTTATCAAAAGCAATCTACAGATTTAATGCAATACCCATCAAAATCTAAAACAATTCTTTACAGATCTTGAAAGAACAACAATCAATTTTATATGAAAAAAAAAACCCCAGAATTGCTAAAAATAAACTTGTTCAATAATAGAACTTTGGGAAAAATAATCATTCTTGATTTCAAACAATACTATAGAGTAACTATAATAGAAACAGTCTGGTGCTGGCATAAGAGCTGACTTATGTCTCAATGAAATCATATCGAAGTCCCTTAAATTAATTCACATATTTATTAACATATTGTTTTAGACAAAGGGTCTGAAAATATACAATGGAAAAAAGGTAGCATCTTCAACAAATGGTGCTTGCATAACTGGATGGTGCCATGTAGAAGAAGGCAAATAGATCCATATCTATCACCCTGCACATGCTAATGTTGAAGTAGATCAAAGTTTTTAACATAGACTCATGTTGTAGAAGGTTTCCCGGTCCCATTTGGGCCAAAAGTTTTGACCTGACCCGTGGCGGCTTTTGTCCCCCAAAGAAATAACAGACACTTATATTAATTTTATACTGTTTGGCCTAGGTCTGAGTTACATTACTAACTAGCTCTTTCATCCTAATTCAACCCATTCCTAGTATTCTATCTGCCACATGGACCGGCCCGTGTCCCACCTGGATTGCTTACATATTTCTTCTTTGGGGGTCAGATGGAGACTGGCTAACTCCACCCTCCTTATACCTGCCTGTCCTCTGATCCTCCACCCATTTCTACGGTGGTCCACATGACCAAAACAGTTCCTTTATTTACAGAATACAGTGAATATTCCACCAGAAACACAGTTGCAAGAAACCTAATTTATAAAAAAAAAAGAAAAGGAAATAGCCTTGAATGCCTTGACACAGGAAGTAAGTTCTAAATATAACACAAGTAGCAAAGAAACTGTCTAAATAATTTAGTAAAAGGTACGTTTTAAAACTAAGAGACTTCTATAAAGCAAAAAAGCGTGGTCAATAAAAGAAAATGATAGCCTACAGAATGAGAAACCTGCATTTGAAAGAGGGTTTATCTCTAAAATATATAGAGTACTCAACTAACTATAGGTCATAAAATCAAATAATTTAATTTAAAAACTGGAGTACAAGGCTAAATAGAAAATTCTCAACAGAACAATTTTAAATGTCTTAACAATAGATAGAGGACTGCCCCAAATCCTTAGTCATCAGAGAAATTCAAATCAAAACCACTCTGAGATATCTTACACCTGTAAAAATGGCTAAGATTCATAGATGACAGGCTAAGGTGGAGGAGATATAGAGGAAGAGGATCAAGTCTCCATTACTGATGAGAATATAAACTTTTAAAGCCACTTTGGAAATCAATTTGCTGATTCCTCAGAATACTAGGAATCAGGCTACCTCATGATCCATCAATACCACTATGGGGCACATTCCCAGGGGATGCACATTCTTGTACAAAGGGAATTGCCTCAACTAAGTTCATGACAGAATCATTTTTATAGTAAGAACCTAGAAACAAACTAGATGCTCCCCAACTGAAGAGTGGATATTTAATAATGTACGTTTACACAATGGAGTATTGTTCAGTAGTAAAAATAATAACATCTCAAAATTTATAAAGTAAATTTATAAAAATTTATTTATAGAAATTTTATAAATAAAATTTAAAATAAATGATAAAATAAATGGATGTATCTGGAGAGTATCCTCCTGAGTGTGGTAACACAGACCCAGGAAGATAGACATGCTATGTACTCATTCATAAGTGAATTTTAGATGTTAAAAAAAGGATAATCAACCAGGCAACAATCCACATCCCCTGAGTAGCAAGGTAAAATGAGGAATTAATGAGAGACATCCATGGTTCTCCTTGGAAGAGGAAATAGAGAAGATCTCCTGAGTAAAATGGGACTACACAGGGGCAGGGAGTAAAGAAGATAGAAAAAGAATAGAAGAGAAATGGATGGTCAAGGGGGTGAGTAACTAAGAGGGAAAACAAAGAAATAAATGTGTTGAGAGAGGGGTACATTTAGAGGTTAGAGAGAAACCTGGTGCTAGGAAAACACTCAAGAACACACAAGTTGATCCTGGCTAAGAATCTAAGCAATAGCAAAAAGGGTGCCTAAACTGACCTTTCTTTAAAATTAAATGAATATCCATCCTAATTACCATTATAGAAGCTTCATCCAGCAACTGAAGAAGGTAGATGCAGAGTTCCATAGTAAAGCACCAGGGCCAGCTCTCAGTCCAACTGAAGCAAAGGAGGACAGATCATATGAGCAAAGGAATCAGAATCATGAGAAAGAGACAGGTGATGCAAGCTATTGGGAAATCACTGACTCTGAAATGATACTTGAAGAATCTTCACAGAATGAAAGTAATCCCTTGGAATGTAGATGACAGTGAAATAGTGTTGGGTATGTGTGGAGATACTTGCAGTAAGACCAAAGTTTGGTGTATATACTGGCCTCACAGAGGCCATTCCCTACAGTAGAATAGTTTACTCTGCCTATATATTGAGTGGGTGGGATGGGACTTGGCCCTACCTCAACTGGATGTGCCAGAATAATTTTAATCACCTTAAAACTCTCTGCCCTCTCTGGAAAATTGATAGGGGGATGGCTTGGGAGGGGACAACTAGGGGAGGGAATAGAGAAAGGGAGGAGTGGTGACAGGTATAAAATTATTATAAAAAATGAAAAAAATGTAAAATAGGTTTCAGGTGAGATGGGAGCATGTAGGGAAAATAGAAGGAGTAGGAAAAGGTGTTAGAGGAAGAACAGTGGAGGGTATGTAAAAGAAATTTTATATAAATTAAATACATTATCAAAATAAGAAACAAAAAACATGTTCTTGAAATTTCATAATTATACTTACTGCCTGCTAAGTAGGAAAAAGAATCCATTCTTTGTACTGTAAATTTGCCCTATTATCCATAGCTAACATCTTTAAAAACTTAGGAAAGAACCTACTATTTCTTCCTTTCTAAGCTAATACAACTTATAAATGCATTCTATATACTTATTCTGATACTTACAGTTAAGGGTATGGCACACTAGTCGTGAAAACAAGATTTTTTTTTTTTATGGCAAATTAAGAGCCTTGCAGGAGTACACAACCGGTCAATATACAGCAGACAGTTGACTATAGGGTGCCTGGCACAGTTGATTCATTTACAACACAAGCCCTGCAACTAAGGCTTAGAAAATAACCTGGGAGAACGAGTGGAAATTTTTTTAAGATCTAGAAGACCAGGACATCTGCTGAGAAATTGGGTCATATCTTTATAACATTGGTACAGAGCTTACAGGCCTCTTTCTATCTTCCTGCACAATTTCTTAATTTAATCCCACATTTACCTTTATATACAACAGTCAGTAACCAAAATCTATATATGAGATCAGCTATACTCATTTTCCAACAAATTATTTATTTTATTTTTAATACACAGTTAAATATGTTGAATAGAATTTACACATACATGCATGTTGTAACTTTGAATAAGATGCACTCTCATAAAATCTCTGATTTGCTGTTTTGCTTATAGTCCCAATGCTCATATATCTCTAATGGTAATGTTCTTATTTGAAAGGCCTAATAACAATTCTAATGTATTAGTTGATCTTTAGATCTTGTCCTGATTAAAGATGTCATTTTATTCTGTCTTAGAACATAGGTATGATAAAATAACAGAACATAAAGGTAAAAATTAAATAAAAATAGTGCAGGCAATGAAAATATTATAACTCTGGATTCTAACAGTCATTGTTTGGTTGATTTTTACAAATATATAAGAGCCTAAAAACTGAGATGTAGTGTCTGATAAGAATAAAAGGGCATAATGCTGGAAAGCATGCAGCAGTTGCTACACTGGCATTGACCATCCACCTACTGGTTTCATTTACATAGGCAAAACAAATGGTTAAGACACCAGATGTTGTATAAAAGAACACAAAACTACTCACCAGGACAAGGATTGTTTGGGTGGCTCTGGTCTCAGGAGATGACTTAGGACAAAAATTTCTGTGAAAGTTTTCGACCTTTCGTTTGTGCTTCAGCAGGAAAAGCACCATGAAGCCACTTGCCCACATCATGATTCCCAAAAACATGACATCAAGTAAGCCCAGAAAGATTACATAGAAGACAGACATTCGATCTCTGGGTTTGACCACAACACAGTATTGAAAATCTCTAATCCCAGTATAGTTTCCTCCATCCCACTTGTCTTTCACAAGCACAGGAACTAAGCCATTGATCATTAGTTGCAGAGCCCAGCACAGACTGAGAGAAGGTCCAATTATTTGGGGGGCTCTGGCTTTAAACCCTATGTGCTTTTCATTTCTTGGAGTGATTATGATTGTCTGGAAGAAAGATAAGAGTGATGTAGAGCCAAGGGACACTCCTCTTGCAACTCTATGAAAATAAAATACTAGCTTACATGTAATGTTATCTGGAAAATTTGTCTGACCAAAAGCAGCCATTGTCTGAAAGATTCCTTTACAGAGAAGAACCATGAAGTTTGCCCCAGTCAGGTGTTTGACAATTAAGTCTGTAGGCCTGTATCTCATTCTAAACAATTCACCAATAATAAAACAGTAAAGCAAGGCTGAGTTACCTATCATTCCCAGTGCAGTCTGGGACAGGAAAAGGATTCCCAAAGTCAGCTCTGTGGATGACATTCTGCTATATTTTGTGACTGTCAATTAATATGAGAATCAGATATAAACATGCAAGACGACTATCTTCATACAATTCTAAATATTATGTTCCCTATCAATCAGTATTTTCCATTCCTGGGGAATTTAAAAGTATGTTAGTTTCACATGAATTTTCCTGAGGTTCAAAGTGTCCTGGATGTGGTGAAAATCAAATTTATAATGTCGTTCACTCTTACTGAAGCCTGTTGCACAGTGCCTCATAATCAATATTCAACTCACATTTGTTGTATCTGTCTGAGTTCCTGGTGGTGAGACTGCTAACTCATTTGTTATACTGGAGAGAGAGAGAGGGAGAGAAGGAGAGAGAGAGATAGAGATAGAGATAGAGAGACAGAGTTACATAACAGCTCACAAGAGTCCTTTATCTTCTTCAACTGTGTGAGTGTCTAAAATTTTCAGTCTTGGAAACACTGCACAATAATTCTAATTCTAAAATTCTCTAGAGCCCACCATTGCTAAAAGACAGACTAAACAGGACTGAGAAACACTGTAGCAAATAACACTATAATCATCAGAATACGAGCAAAACTACCACTTATCACTTGCAAAGTGCTTTTGCTCATCAGGCTGTTTCTTTCTTGTTCCATTTTATAAACCCTTCTGTGTTTATTATCCTATTGGATCCTTAAAATTTGGAAGCAAATATTCTGTAGGTAAACAACACAGTTACCCAAAGATAACAATACTAGTCATGTAATGATAAATTTTGCATAAAATGGAATTTTATAAAGGTAAAAATATCCTATAATCAAAATTATAGGCATGTAAATTTGACCTGCTTTCTTCTAAGATATCATTTTTCACACCAAGAAAATAATCAAGAATCTAGCATAATTGTCTTTACATATTACAAACTAAGCTCTATGTACATAAACAAATAAAATATATAATATTTTATTTTAGGAGAAAAATTTGTGTTTGTTAGTACACAGGGCCAAGGAAGTACACAGAAGACAAAATTATATCTACTATTTAAAAACTTCAAACAACATTGTTCCACCTGTGAAAATGTAAATTTGATACAGAAAAGTCCTATTAGAATTACTTACTATTGGTATCTATAAATGCCATGCATTTTTAGATTTTATACACATAAGTATGACAGAAGATCCTTGTTACTATAATTCTCCTTAAAAAGGGAACACAATCTTTAATTCATTCTGTGTACTGATAAAGTTTTTGCTAGAAAAAAAGAAAATCATATTTTTTTCTGGAATCCAGAGTGAAAGGAGAATTTAAACATTCAAGCAGTATGGCTCAAGTTTGTAGTAAATACCTCTCTTGGGTCACTGTTGTTGAAACGTATTGCAGAACCTCACTTAGTAGAGCTGGAGAATTCTTAAAAGGGAAAGAGGGGACACAAAATTATAAGCACTGTCACACTGTGTTTTATTCACACACAAAAACCTCACTTTCCTTTTACTGGTAAAAGTATAGCAAATATTTTTCAAGAAGGATTAAACAGAACAGGTTTCTTTAACTTTTATTATGCTGAGGCATCAGAGTTTTCAGTCCCTCTGTAGGTATATTAACTGTGTTAAATTTTTGAGTGAAAAGAAAAAGACCATTATAGAGCTACTCCCACATAGCTTGCAGCAGACTGTCCTACTTTCTTCAGGTTGGAGGAAGAAAAAATCAAGACTCACCTGTGAATGTAGATTTCTGTAATGGCAAATGCTGGATAGGACATCTGTGTTCAGCTGGATCTATAGCATGTTCTGTGTAGGAGGGAGTCCCTAATATAGTTTGACTAACAAGTTGATATACTGAAATCTCATCTCCCTTGTGGTCAAGATGCTGTCACACGAGGTAGCCATGTCATTGCCAGCTAAGGGAATTGATTTCATCCCTGAAAAACCACTTATTCCCATCACAAACTTCAACAAAGTTTGAGTTGGGTATGATCTCAGAGGGACATGTTGAAAACTTGAGCAGATGTTGCTCTCCTGAGTGTTAGGAAACAATGGGAATCAAGGAAGCTAGAGGAGAGAGATGAATTCTGAGGAAGAGGGAATGAACAGTGATGAAAAGGGCATTTGTGGACAGGTTTTGAATTGCAGATCCAGTCTTGCACAAATTGGTTGAATAAACCAATAGAAAATGGCACTCTCCCAAGAAACAAACATAATTATCAAGCCAAAATATTTTTCCAGGAATCTAAACACTACATGTAGCAATATGTTTATAGGAACAAGACTTGGATTAATTCATGGCAGTTTACTTAACTATGTCAAATCTAAGTTAATATACCGTTATTTTAATAGAGTAACAGGCAAATTTCAATATTCATTATGAAAATAAACCTTCTAAAGTTCATAGCTTGCTTTTATTATGGGTCTATGGCTATTCAGAGATTCATCATGACATTGAATAAATTTTAAAGAGTAGAGACTTTTTATTTATTTATTTTTTTAGAATAAAATCTTTTTCATCCATGTGTCTTCTTGCTTCAACTCCCTTGCCCCTCCCAACCACTCCCAGTCAGCCTAAAGTCTCCAAGCTCCTCATCATCCCCATCTCCTCCTCAGAAAGGGTAAGAGGTCCCAATGTGGATTAGCTCAGGCTTCAATTCAGACAAATCTGTTTTCCTTATTCTAAAATCAGGACTGGGTTAGGTGTTCCTCTGAAGGTAATGTGCTCCAAGGTACCAGTCTATGCACAGAAATACAATCTGATCACCCTTGAGGCTCCACATACTGCCCATGTCAGTGGGTACTGTCACCTATACTGTTTGTGCCCAGGTTTGCCAGTGGAGAACATTCCTTGAATGCAGAAGCTAGCCATATCTATCCAGGAATTGTAAAGGAAAAACACAAAAGATTACCTGAATTCAACTTGTAGGGACATGCTTATTTTAAAACGTATGTCTTATAAATGTTCTTATCATCTTTATGACCAGAGTAAGGTAGTTTGACTACAAAAGCAGAAATAGCAGATGTTGTCATGATATATTATTTTGTAAAAATTAAAATTTTAAAAAATTTATTTATTTTAAAAAATTTCCATGTTTGAAAAACTTGAAATAGTCTGTTAAGCTATAGACTATTCAATTTAGGGGCTTTTTAGTTTTATATATACACCTTTCTTAAGCATAGAAAATAAACCTTTAATGCATTAGAAGAGAATATACTTTTGTGAGAACATTAATTGTGAATCACAGAGACAAGAAGCTCAGAAAGCAAAATGTTCATTTTTTTCACTTTTATATTTTTTATTGAATATATTTTTTAACATTTCCACTATTGTTCCTCCTCTCTACTCTTGTCCCAGTCATTGCCCAGCTTCCCTCCACCTCATCCTTCCATCCATTACTCACAGGGAGTAATGACTCTCACACTGAGTCAGTGTAGTCTGCAATGTCCAGTTGATGTAGAATAAAGCCTTTTCTTCTTTAGAGCCCATTCCCTACCAAGTAACAAAAGGAGCAATGTGTTCCTTGGTAGTGAATGGGTTCTAAAAAGCCAGTTAATTGAGTAGGAATACATTCCTGTCCCACTAACACAGGCCAGAGAAACTGACTACACCATTTCACTGTTTTCCACATTCCCATTCTCTTACTATGTACTCAAAGGTTGTATTTACCAAGTATCACACTGTGAAATTGATGGATTCCGCATTCTCATTCTCTTACTATGTACTCAAAGGTTGTATTTAACCAAGTATTACACTGTGAAATTGATGGATTCATAATGTCACTCAACAATGACAATGAGCATTCAATTATCTTATAGTATAAAGTGTCTGGGCCACATTGGATAAATAAACCATAAAGTGATATTTAAATAAAGATTCAAACAGATGTTATGATGCAAATGGATTTAATGCATATTTACAGAAGTTTCCAACAAAACACAAAGGAATATACATATTTATCAGCACCACCTGAAACTTCTTCTACAAATGACCACATAATTGGTCATAAAGCAAATATCAATATATACAAAGAATGGAAATAATTCCTTGTATAGTATCACACCACCATGGCCTAAAGTTAGAGTTCAACAACATTAAAAAAAAAATCATAGAAAGCCTACCAACTCATGAAAACTAAATATTGCTCAACTAAACTACCTCTGGATCAAGGAAGACATTAAGAAAGAAATCAAAGTCTTCCTAGAATTTAATGAAAATGAATCCACAACTTACCCAAACTTATGGGACACAATGAAAGCAGTCTTAAGAGGAAAATTCATAGCACTAGATGCCTATATAAAAAACCTAGAGAAATCTCACACTAGGGAATTAAGAGCACAGCTGAAAAACTTAGAATAATAGGAGCAAACTCCAATCTTAGAGCTGAAGTCAGTACAATTGAAACAAACAAACAAACCGAAACAATACAAAGAATCAATAAACTAAAAAGTTCTTTAAGAAGGTCAACAAGATAGATAAGCCCGTATCCAAACTAATAAAAAGCAGAGAGATTATATCCAAATCAACAAAATCAGAAATGAAAAGGGGGACATAACAACAGACCCCCAGGAAATACAGAGAATTATCAGGTCATACTTTGAAAATCTATACTCCACAAAAATGGAAAACCTAGAAGAAATGGTCAGCTTTTTGGACAGGTACCATTTACCAAAATCAAATCAAGATCAGATTAAATACCTAAACACACCTATGAACCTAAAGGAAATTGAAGTTGTCATTAAAAGCACCCCAAGTGAAAAAAGCCCAGGTCCAGATGGTTTCAGTGCAGAATTCTACCAGACTTTCAAAGAAGGTCTACTATCAATACTTCTCAAAATGTTTTATACAGTAGAAGCTGAAGGAATATAACCAAACTCTTTTATGAGTCCACAATTACCCTAATAACCAAATCACTCAAAGATACAACAAGAAGGAGAATTACAGACCAATTTGTCTCATTAATATTGATGCAAAAATTCTTAACAAAATTCTGGCAAACTGTATACAACTGCATATAAAAGATATCATCCACCACAATCAAGTAGGCTTCATCCCAGAAATGCAGGGATGGTTCAATATATGAAAAACCGTAAATGTCAGCCATCACATTAACAAACTGAAGGAGAAACCCCACAAGATTCTATCCTTAGAAGCTGAAAAAAACCTTTGACAAAGTCCAGCACTCCTTTATGATGAAAGTACTGGAGATATCAGGAATACAGGAAAAATATCTAAATATAATAAAGGCGATTTATAGGAAGCCACAGCCAACATCAAACTAAACTGAGAAATACTCAAAGAAATCACATTAAAATCAGGAACTAGACAATGCTATCCTCTCCCCTTATCTATTCAATATAGTTCTCAAAGTTTGAGATAAAGCAATAAGAGAAGGAAAGGAGATTAAAGGAATATAACTTGAAAGAGAAGAAGTGAAACTATCTCTATTTGCAGATGACATGATGTGTACAGAAGTGACCCATAAAATTCTATTAGACAACTTCTATAGCTGAAAAACTCTTTCAGCATTGTAGCAGACTACAAGATTAACTCAAATAAATCAGTAGCCCTCCTATCCAATAAAGATAAAAGAGTTGAAAAAGAAATAAGGGAAACATCACCCTTTATAATAGCTGCTAATAACATTAAATACTTTGAAGTAACTATAACCAAAGAAGTAACAGATCTATTTGACAAAAACTTTAAATCACTGAAGAAAGAAATTGAAGAGGATATCAGAAAATGGAAAGATCTCCTATGTTCCTGAATATGAAGAATCAACATAGCAAAAATGTCAATCATATCAAAAGCAATCTACAGATTCAATCCACTTCCCATCAAAATCCCAGCACAATTTTTTACAGACCTTGAAAGAAAAATATTCAACTTCACATGGAATAACAGAAAACCCAAGATCACCAAAACAATCTTGCTCAACCAAAGAACCTCAGGACGCATCACCATCCTTGACTTCAAGTTATAATATAGAGCTACCGTAATAAAAACAGCCTGGTTCTGGTATTAAAACAGACTTTGAATCAATCAAATCAAATAAAAGATACTGACTTTAACCAAAATACCTATGAACACTTGATCTTTGACAAACAGGCCCAAAATATTCAATGGAAAAATGATAGTGTCTTTAACAAATAGTGTTGGTATAGTTGGATGGCAGTGTGTAGAAAAGTGCAAATAGATCAAAGCCTACCACCCTGCACAAAACTCAAATCCAGGTGGATCAATGACCTCAAAATAAACCCAGCAACATTGAACTTGACAAAAAAGAAAGTGGGAAATACTCTCCAAAGCATTGGCACATGTGACTACTCCTTAAAATTAACACCAGTACCAAAGACACTAAGAACAAACAATCAATAACTGGGGCCTCCAGAAAACTGAAAAGCTTCTGCAAACCAAAGACACAGTCAATAAGGCAAAATGACACACTACAAAATGGGAAGGTGTTCATCAAGGACTAATCTTAAAAATATAGAGAGAACTCAAGAAACTGGAGCCCAAAACCTTGAATAACCCAATCAAAAAATGGGGTTCAGAACTAAAAGGGGACTTCTGAGCAGAATTACAAATGGCTGAAAGGCTCTTGAAAAAGTGCTCAACATCTTTAGCCATCGGAGAAATGCAAATCAAAACAACTTTGCAATGCCCTCTTACACCTGTCAGAATGGCTAAGATAAAAAACACAGATGACAGCCTATGCTTAAGAGGTTGTGGAGAAAGGGAACACTCCTTCATTGTTGGTGGAAGTATAAACTTGTTCAGCCACTCTGGAATGTAGTATGGCAGTTTCTCAGAAAACTGGGAATCAATCTCCCCAACGATCCAGCAATCGTTGCATATTGGCAGTCCAAAGGCATTAGCTCAACTATGTTCACAGCAGCATTATTCGTAATTGTGAGAAACTGGAAACAACTTAGATGCCAGTCAACTGAACAATGGATTAACAAACTGTGATACATCTACACAATGGAGTACTATTCAGCAGTAAGAATAAATGATATCCTAAAATTTGCAGGCAAGTGGATGGATTTGGAGAATATTCTCCTGAGCTAGGTATCACAAACCCAGAAAGATAAGCAGGCAATGTACTCACTCATTAATGAACTTTAAACAAACAGCAAAGCACACTCAAGCTAAAAACCATAACCACTGAACAGCTTGGGATCTGAAGCACCTTGGACCTGCACCTTGGATCTCATTCCCTCCAGTGGAAAACCTGACCCAGTCTTGATGTTGGTATGTGGAAACCAGATTTGCATGAAATGGATGCTGAACTAAGCCACCTTGGGACCTTGGAACCTCCTGCTTTGCTTTTGATAAGGAGATTGGGAAAAGAGAGAGTGATTGGGAGGGGTGGGAAGGGGAAGGGGAGCTTGAGCAAGGTGATACATGAATAAAAAATGACTCTTCATTGGTAATTTAAATAAGAAAAAACTTAATAATGAATTTCTTGCAGTTAAAAAAAAAATCTGAAATCATGTGAAAGACAAACCTAGAATAAACTCACTCAAAGCGTGTCTGTCAGACAAAATCCATGAGATAGTTATGAAGACCACTAGGTTGTGGCTTTTCCTCACTAAGGGTTTGGCATAAATTAGTCAGAGAGCAAGGAGTGCTTAAGTATCCAGTCCTTCTCATGTTCATGGAGACAGTAAATCAATGCAAAGAGCTGCAGGAGGAGAATGAGATAAAGCTTAATAACAAAGACTTGTAATTAACATTCTTTAATTTCCTAAAATAATTTATAAGATAATGAGAGTAACTGAAGAATACTGTACAAAATATAGCAAAATAAGCCTAATATTTTGTTACAAGTAAAATTCAAAGATTCTTTCTGTACGAAGCACTTTATTTCACTTATGTATCATTGATTCACTTCCCTTTTCTCTTTCACCTATCTCCCATCTTTGTATCTTCCCCTATAAACTTTTTTCCTCTCTACTCCTGTTTATTTCTCCTTCTATCTGCTCACCTCTTCTAATTTTATCTAAATTGCCATTTCTACCCAGGATCAAGTTCATGGATTCAGAGATTCCTGTAAAAGAAAAGAACTCTTGAACTCCAGATTTTATAAATAATTGTCTTCCTGCTTTAACTCCTTCTGCCAGCAACCAAATACTGGTAAGTTAAGAAGAGTTCAAAATAGCTGGTGATGTGCACTTCAGTATTATCCACAAATGTATGCAAAAAGGAGCAAACGTTTTCCAAAAAGTGATTCCATCAGAAAGTAAGAAAGGATGGAAGCTAACTTGCAGAATTAGGTAAAGCAGGTTAGAGAAAAGAGTTCTATGCAGATGGAGGTAATGGGCTTAAAATAGAATATTTGGAAATGCTGCCAATCTCACTTCTATTGTAAACAGATTTTAATCAGGTGAGGAAGATGTGTCAGTGTAGAAAGGCTTAGATAATGGCTGAAAAAAAAATAATCTTGATGTTTGTCTGATGACTCATAAAAAATTTTAAATTATGTAGGTATGATATCTTTAGTGCTTGTTGTCAGGAATAGTGTGTGTATGTGTGTGTGTGTGAACCTTCCAGAAAACTGTGCTTTTTTCTCACTTTTTGTTTTGAAAATTCTTTCTCTAAATGTAGCAGAATTTCAGTATTTTCTATGGAACAAAGCAATAGAACAACTTTCATTTTTCTAATTGTTGAATTTTAAAAGATAATGAGGTATGAAATAAAGTTAAGCTCATTGAATAATTTCAGATTTAGTACAATATTTTTGATTCAACTTTACTTATAATTCCATGCTAAAACAAAACTGTTTTCTGGAATGGCAAGATTCTGGAGGCATAAAGCTTGCCTTTAAAATGTAGTAACTTCAGATCCATACCTCTCACGGATCACAGTATTTGCCACACAGAACATATGTATTTCCTACCAAAAACAGTAATTCACCAGGTATACCCAGTTGCTATGTCAAACCCAGAATAGTTATATCTATGTAACAACATTATCTCATCTTTTAGTACCTGTCCCATTTCCCCAATATTCACAATGATTTCATTATTGGCAGAAGGAAACAAAAACTTTCTAATGAAATATCTAAGCAAAAATTAATTGTAAACTTAGCAAACTTTCTTCTTTAGAGCATGCTCATATACAAATCATATTTTATGAAAATAGAATATAACAATTATAAGAAAAGGTACTGACCATAACAACAAAATAAAAATAAAATATCACATATTCTTTGTTTTTCTTTCTTTTTTGAGCTATCTTACTTTCTGTCTAAACACAATTTCTGAGTAGGTGATTATATCTCAACCTGGCTTCCAAACACATTTTTTTTTTTTTTTTAATAGAGGAAGAGTTTGTTAACAGCTTGATTGCAGTTTCAGAGAGTTAGAATCCATGGGCATTGTGGTGGGAAACATGACAGCAGGTGAGAGCTCAACTCTTAGTACACATACTCAAGGCTGAGAGAGAGAAAGCTACTTTGGAATTGTCTGGATGGGCTTTTGAAATTTCAAAACCTGCCTCAAGTGTCACAGCTCCTCCAACAATCCTACCTTTCCCAAAGGGTTTCACTAAACAGAAAGGGAGCATCCAAACCAAATATATGAGCCTTATAGCGGTTTCACATTTAAACTCCCATATATTCTGATTGCTCTCAAGGGTAGGGACAAAAGATTTTTTTAATCTTTTTATATATATTTATTACTTGGTGTTTTTACATCATGCACCACATCAAAATCATATATCAGATCTCCCAGTATCATGTCCATTCTTACGATCTCCCCATTTCCGAAATCGCCTATTTGTGCTGCTCATTTGCTTTTTGGTTGTTTTTAATTAGTTTTTGCTTTTGTTTTTTTGAAAATCAGTATCAAACATTATTAAAAAAAAGTAAAACATTCAGGATAGCTAGAAAAAAAACCCATACAGTAATAAAACTTCTGTTTTCTCTAAAATACATGAAATATAAAAAATTTAAGCTAAAGCTCCTCAAACCAGGTTAGGCTCAGCTACAGATGAAGTAAGCTCAGTAAGTTACAGCTAATGCCCACAGATACACTATGGCCACCATAAATTTCTGCTAAACAATGCTTCTACAGTCAAACCAGAAGGTTTTTATAGTTTTTGTTGTTGTTTTGTGTGTGTGTGTGTGTTTCAAATCACTTTATTCACCTGTCATCTTTCAATGACATGAGAATATTTTTATTTATAGTCCACTAATGAGTAAGTACAACCCCTGCTTATCTTTCTGGGTTTGTGATACCTTACTCAGGAGGATGTTCTCCGGATCCATCCATTTCCCTGCAAATTTGAGTATAGCATTCTTTTTTTGTACTGTTGAGTAGTACTCGATTGTGTAGGTTTACCAGAGATTTTTTTATGAATAAAATCATATTTTTAATTTATGTATCCCCTTGGTCATACTCCCATTCCCCTCCTTCCCCTCCCTATCACTCACTCTTCTCCCCATCACTTTATCTCCTCCCCAGGAAGGGCACAAGGTCCCAAGGTTCCAAGGTTCCAAGGTCCCAAGGTTCCAAGGTCCCAAGGTGGCTTAGTTCAGCATCCATTCCAGGTTATTACTATCATGAATAATACTGCTATGAACATAGTGATCTAATGATTTTGGGGTGTAAGTGTGTGTCTTTAGAGTATAAGTCCAATAGCAGTGTTGCTGGATCCTTGGGGAGAGTGATTCCCAGTTTTCTGAGATATAGCATTCCAAAGTGGCTGAACAAGTTTATACTTCCACCAACAATGGAGGAGTGTTCCCTTTCTCCACAACCTCTGCAGCATAAACTGTCATCTGTGTTTTTTATCTTAGCCAATCTGACAGGTGTAAGGTGGTATCTCAAAGTTGTTTTGATTTGCATTTCTCTGATGGGTAAAGATGATGAGCACTTTTTCAAGTGCCTTCAGCTATTTGTAATTCTTCACAAGAATTCTATTTCTAGTTCTGAATTCAATTTTTTGATTGAGTTGTGCAGGGTTTGGGGGCTCCAGTTTCTTGAGTTCTCTATATATTTTAGAGATCAGTCCTCTGTCACTTGTAGAGTTGGTGAAAATCTTTGTTCCATTCTGTAGGCTGTTGTTTTGTGTTAATGAGTATGTCCTTGGCCTTACAGAAACTTCCCAGTCTCCGAAAGGCTTATAATTTTACTTCTACCTTTGAAGGTGCTGGGAATAAAGGCTTGAGTCCCCTGTGCTGGGATTCAAATGAGGCTCTCAAATACTGGATCAAAGCCATTAGCTTCTGCGATGTGGGATTAAAGATGTGAATTTACAATGCCAGGCTATGTTTCTCTTTTAGACTGGATCAAACTCAGGAACTGAAGAATAGACTTAAACTCCTGATCAGCCTGCTTCGTACTTTCAAGTGCTCAGATTAAAGACATATGGGACCACTACTGGCCTCTATGCTTAACTTGTGCTTAGCTCTGCCCTCTGATCTCCTGGCAAGCAGTATCTGTCTGAATACAAAGTATCATATAACTTTGCCTCATGTATTTTCTTCCTCTTTGACTTTATCCGCATTATGATCTTTGTACCTATTTTGTCCAGTGAGACCCTAACATATACATTTCACAGACTACAGAAAGAGCACACCATGATTTGTTACTAGTCTGAAGTACAGCATCTCACATCTCACCACACAGCATGACATTTTGGGCAGGTTTTCCAGAGATGGCCCAGGCTTCCTGAAGTTCACTTCCTTTCTTAGTTTGTCTAGCACCTTATTTGTGGAAAGTTCTCAGTTTCATTAAAATACTTCCTCTGCATGCATTGTAATCCCTGTTTTAGAGCAAGTTACAGTGGCAGATTGTTATTTGTTGAGACAAAATTTCATTTCTGAGAGGAATTCCATCAGGACATCATACCTGGTCTCTTCAATACAATATAATTTCTTACAGAGTGAAGGATTTTGGAGTTTAGCTGTCTAAGACCTATAGTTTCTTTTTAAAAGTATATGTGTATTCTTCTACTGTTAGGATGATAACAAATACACAAAATGTGGTGGCTAATACTATCATATACTGAATCCAATCTGGAGCAACACTCTAATTTAGGTTAAACTCTGGGCATGCCTGTGGTCAATCTCTTATTTAATTTAATTTCAATGGGAAAGTGGAGCCTGAAATTGGAGGCCCAGATAGAAGGAAGTATGAAAAAAAAATTTTTCCAGCTTCTTGATAGCCACTGTGCTGTTACTGGCACCACTCCCAGTTACTGCACTGGAAAACTTTGGATAACATCACAACAGCTTTGTTTGGCATCTAATGCTGAATAAAGAACAGTGGCTTCCCAGAGTCATCCAGTCATTGGTCAGCCAACTGGAAATACTCAGGCATTAAACATTGTGCACTGAGCAGTTACAACTCTCTTTGCTGCTTCTTTGATGTGAAGAGGGCCATTGTTGTATTACTCAGATCACAATGTCAAAATCTAACTAATATTATTTATTGCATCTTTAAACTTATTAGTTCTTTACTTCTAAGGAACTCTGGCAGCCAAAGAAAAATTTTCACAAATAGTTTCAACATGTCCATGTTCACCAGATTTGATGGCAATTCTTTAAAATTATCTGAAGATTTGTTGACTCACCAGAGAAATTTTGTCCAGTGACATTTCAGTTAATAGGATTTGTGCTCATAACTTCTTTAATTTCTCTTCTCATGTTTCATCTCTGATTGATTGTTTATGTTTTTCTATGAATGTCTATGTCTATTTCTCTGAAGTTATCTTATACATATGCAGACAACTGTCTGCACTGTTCCCTTTAGCCCTCTTGATGTAAGCTGTACAGACATGCACCTGTATATGATGTGATTGTCTGGGACTTCTGCCTCTCCTCTCCTGCCATATCCCTGCTTTGTAGTTACCAACATTGGGATAGCCATCTTCATTATTTGTCTGGTTTGCTTTCATCTACCATTTTACTGCTTTCTTTCTTCTACTTAATTTGAATGGGATCTACTTTTTTTTTATTCTAGCATGGTCAGAAGGCTAACATTGTTCGCATCACTTCATTAAAAATGAGTTTCATATTCACAATTATAACAGCTGTGGGTACATGTCAGCTTTCCAGCCAGAAACTTTTACATGTTTCTCCCAAGTTAGCAGGAGCCAGCAGCAGATCCTCAGTACTGATCTAGGCTACAGTGGGATGATGATGACTGAGAGACTCTGGGTTCGGTATCCAGTAGATAAGACTTGTCCCGGCTTGCCCAGACATGCCCAGGCTCCCCTGTCCCTCCCCACACAAGCACAAGCCTGGGACCAGGCAGATAGTAAAGGGTTGCTAAGAAACCATTAGATAACAAGAAGCTACGTGACCGGGACCGCATACCACAAGAAGCTACGTGACCGGGACCACATACCACAAGAAGCCTGTAATCAGAGACTCCCCCTCCCAGCAAGCAACCGTTTCTTCCTGCCATTTCTCCCCGCCACTAAGCCCTCATCCAATAAGTAAGAGTTGTTGTTTAAATGAACTAATGATTTCTCTGTTCTCCCGATAACCACGCCTTTTGCTTCTGTAAGCCTGCTTCCCGCTTTTCCTATGCTATAAAAAGTCCCTGAACAAAGCCTCGGGGTGCCAGTTAGCTCTCCAAGTTGTTGCCGCCCGGAGGTACCTTCGCCCTAATAAATCCTCTTGCTGTTGCATCTGATATATGTGACTCGGCTTGGTCTCTGGGACTCGGGGTCTCCTTCTGAGGAAAGGTCCTCATTTGGGGGTCTTTCAATGACAAGAAACAAAAGAGAGGCCAGGCTTTAGGAAGGGTTCACACCAGTGCCTACTGGTGCTTCAGAACCCACAACTCAAAAGCAGCAAGTAAACGGACTGAAACTTTATAGTTGCACCAAGAGTTTGCATACCCTTAAAATGGCACATCTTGAATCTGATCCCCAGGATTTATGGTGAAAACTAAACCATGACACCATTTATTTAGCCATGGAATTTCTGTCATGAGAACTGCACTGTCATCAACAGATTCATACTCTCATTAAGGGTTCTGGAAAATGGAGACAGTTCATGTTTGAACATAGAACTCTTGGGTTCTGAAATACCTTGACTCACTCTGCATAGGCAATGCTTGACTTGCCTTCCAGACCAGAATCTTCTGGTATGTACAATCGTTTCCTTTATGATTACACTGCTTGCAATTAGCAAGCCAATCATCCTTCCTGTCTGGCAGCTGTTCATGGTTATGGTTACAATCTCACAGATCCAAGTGATTAGCTGATTTTGAATGAAATGCCCTTGAAGTACCTGGGAAGGAAACAGAAGAACTTTGTCTCTGCAAGTGCACAGAGAGCCTCCAAGAGCTGCATTACAGAACCACCTTGGCCAAGTCATAGATGTAGCACTGCTTAGTTCCATGTGCCTCAAAGCACCTTACTGTGTGCAGCCACTCCAACTGCCAAATTGTGCCCTGCATCCACAACCAAATGTGTATTGAACCTAGACTTGAAACTCATATCTAAGAGCAAATCTATGTCTTTTAGGCAGAATGAGGAAATGGTCCCAAAAGGGTGTATATAAGTGAGAGGGGTGGCAGAATGTGAGCAAAGAGTTTCTGGCCATGTCGATAGCAGTCAAACTTCTAAAGCACATAGCCTCCTGGCTGAATCACTTGTCTGGGATTTTCTGGCTTCCATGCTATCATGGAGAGAATGTGTTTGCTTCTGCATTCAGAGTGAGGACACATGCAGTTTATATTTGATTTGCCAGTGGTAAGTGGGGATGCCCAGGGTAAGCTTAAGGGTACCTTTGCCTAACGGTAGAACCAGAGGTGTTGAGAGACTCCCTGTGTAAGGAACCTAGGATAACCCAACAATTTACAAATCTTAGAGTTCAGGAAGGAATCAACCATAGGTTATGACAACAATTAAAACATCATTGAAAAATACATAAATTGAGTTGATATTCTTGTCAGCTGAATAATTATGTTTTTCAATAATCTTATATGTCCTACTTTCCTGAACAAGAATAGTACCATGTATTTAAGTGAAAATTGTAATTCACCCTGAATATATCTTCATGATATTTATCCTCACTCAAAGTCTTGAAGGAACTCAACAGCATACACAGATTAAAACAACTCAAGTGCCCTCTGTGTAGTGAGGAATCAGTGCTTGTGACATTAAGAAACCAGTACTCAAAAGGGCATAGCCAGAATCATTTAAGACCCCAGATCCAAACTTGCTCACTCTCCTGATTCCATTGTCCTCTGGGAGAAGGCAGACTGCCCCCTGCACAATTTGTTTTCTCCTACAAGCACTCTTGTATTTGTAAGTTCTCTCCTCTTAATAAATATTAATTCATTTCATGGTGTATTGGATGTGATTAATTATAGGTGTACCTCTGCTTGCTGGTTTTAATTCTACAAAGAATTCTGTATTAAAATATTATTTTTATTTTTTCCCTCTTCTTGTTAGGTTTTTTGAGAATATAAAAATAAAACATTTTTATTTTTAATTAATTTGTCATTATGTGATGCAAACTCTTTTACAGCCAGCTCTACTCACTAAGATTTTGAAGTCCTGTTGATAGAACAATGAAGGTATTGGTCTGACCGCAGTGGAAGTGATAGAGGTTAATATTTTGAACCACTGTGAGCACTGAATGTTTATTGTATATCAGTAGCATGTACACTCATGTGGGAGCACATTTTTGAACTTTATGTGGTAAGTTCTTGTGAGACAGAAGATGGCTAAAAGGGCAATGCACTTACAATGCTATCTTAAGACTTGGACTAAAATTGCAAATGGGTAGAAAAGTGTCACAGGGAGGTCAAGTCACTGAGTGACATAAAATCTAGTAGAGATGAGAGTGAGAGACCAGAGAATGTCTAGAATCTGTAGGGTCAGAGAGGTTGGTGTAGAACACCAGTTTTACAACATAAAAAACTTAAGACCTGACAACTTAATACATACTATCACCTCATGATATAAAACTTAGGCAAAAAACAAATACTCACAAAATCTTACAACTACAGAAAAATGCACATACAAAAAAATTTAACAAAAAAATATACTAAAGACACATTTGCATTCCACTATCATTCTTTTATTTATCATAGAGCCAGAAAATGTATAAGCTATTCCTGGAAATTAAAAAAAAAAGAAAGTAAACAGACACATGACTCAACTTCTTTACCTGAAAATGGTCATGGAATATGACAAAAGATAAAGTAAACAATCCAGAAGTTAAATGTCACATTTTCAATAAATAATTGCTGTTTAGAAACTACCTGCTTAGAGAGTAGATAAAACAGAAAAGCCTTGCCCAGTTGATTTCTTTTGAAACACTGATTGCTATTTGGGTGGGTTTTGACCAGAGGGATGTTCCTCCAGCTGTGTTTTGCTGAAAATTGGCATTGGGGTGTGCTCCCTTACTTTCTTTGGTTTCAGGTTGCTGGGTGTGGTTGGAGAGTTGGGGTGTGTCCATGGGCCAGGATTGGGAGAGTAGTAAGGTCTCCACTTGGCCTGAGAGACTGGATACTGCTCACTGCTTATTCATGTGTTTGTCCAGAGGCTCAGGTGTTACAGTTGTCCTTGAAAGGTACACAGTTCATTCTGATCTGCAGCATTTCCTCTTGTGGTGGTGATAAGTGGAAGACTGGCAGAAACTATGGTTACAAGAAGGGCACTTATAGGGCTTCTCTCCTGTATGTATACTCTTATGTGCTATAAAATTTGTTTTATGGCTAAAAGACCTTCTACATAGCCTACCTTTAAAAGGATTGTTTCTTTTGTGTATGAGCTCATGTACATCCAGGCTGGATCAATCATAGAATTCTTTATGACATGTGTCACAGAATAATGACCTCTCTTGCTTCTGTGTTTTCTGGTGAGCTAAATGATTACTGTTATCTTTGCAGGTTCTGGGTTTTTTTCTCAGAATTGTATGTCTTTGGGACTTGGTGAAGGCTCTCTTGGTGACCCTTAACTGTGAGGTCTATATTGTGATGTCAGTCGGTATGCTCGGCCCAAGATATAATACTTTGCTGATCCTCCTTCATTGAGACATCTGCAGAAGAAGTTTCTCTCTGAGATTCTTCTTGATTCCTGGAGCTGACTTGACCTGTTTTGCTGTAATCCTGAGGGATTTCATCTGAAACACTTTCTTTTTCATAGTCAGGAAACTGCTCTGTTTGATTAATTGAAAGAAAGCCCATAATATTTCCAGGACTATTAATATCACCCTTTACTTTCCCAGTGTTCCAGAGATTGTTTTGCTTTACTTGAATGTCATCATCTTCTGTGGAAATAAAACAGTGTATGAAAATGTCACCAAGAAATGTTTACCACAGAACACCATTCCTCTGTGCAATATCCTGCTACTGACCTCTTACAAATAACTTAATATTGTGTATTTTGGAAGCCGATTCTTTCATTTTTGTGTGTTAATTTTTTTTCTGATTCCTATTGTGTCAGAACCTCGATGATGTATTTTAATGACATATTTTCAGAAAGGAGGGCTTCCTCCCTTTCAAGGAAACCTACATCTGTAAATAAAGACACATGACAACAACCAATGAATATGCTGATCTGTGAATGACAAAAAACTTGCCTTCTACCTGAGGGCATAGAACTTCTAGATTATGGGTTAGCTCAATTTTCTCTCTCTCACCTCCACTGCTGTTTTTCATTATTCAGTAGTTATGTTCTCAAAAGTCACTATTGACAATATATTCAGATGTGTTGAATCACTGTTTTTATGGAAAATGTAAATTTTGTTCTCTGCAAAGCCTCTGCAAATATTTTTCTACAACTGGTAAATCAACTGAAATAGAAATATTGAGCTTACTTTAAATTGAAATATGAAGACTTTTTTCTTCAAAAAGGCTTCTCATTTTTCTAAGGTTTGTTTCTTACTGCAGCCAAGCTATGGCACCTATAACAAAATAGTTGTCTTAATAAAAAGACACCAAGGCTTGGTAGGTCAAATCAAGAAGGAAGAGAGTCTGGGGAAAGATAGACCTCAAAGAAACCTAGAAAAACACTGACAGAGTTTTTTCCTGGGGGTCTTCTATATATTCTTCTGTTAATTCAAGCTAATTGGCTGTTCTACTTAACAAAACTCATATGTTAACAGATGATCAGTACTTCATTCAACTGTAGCTTCTTATTTTTAGTTCTTTGCACCATGTATTTTTAGCTGCCCCGGCCTGCAGGGTCTTCAGAGTGTTCCAGATCCTGGGAATGAAACAAACAGAAGGACAAAACAAATCTCTCTGATCAAGTCCTTTGAAGCCTGTTATTTCAGCCATTATTTATACAGAATCTCTGCCATGCAGGTAGCTGGGAGGATAGGGGTGGGGTATTCAAAAGAATTTGGCATGCCTGTGAGGGGAAGTAACAGACAGGGTAGAACTGATATGGAAATCTGTTACCAGTTGAGGGCCTGGAGAATGTCACCTGCTGATCTGAGAAGGTCAAGGAGATAGCCTGGAGTCATGGTTTAGCTTAAAACAATAAGGGGTGTAGTCTTCTGGTAATTGGCTATCTAGGTTATAGACTGCTGGTAAATGGCTAGCTGAAGAAACTAAAATATGGCTAAGTTAGGCTGTGGTTCCCAACATTTAGCTATTACTTTGTACTCAGAAATCTTAACCACACTATATTTTTTTTCTGAGTGTCTGCTACTCTAGAGAAAAAGACTACTTTGATATATAGTATGGCATTAGTAAGGGTTATTTCTTTCTAGAATGCTCAGGATATCTACAATAATTTTGTGGTTAATGGCATTTGGGTACCCTGGCATCAGATTGGCAATTGTAACTCTGCTTTGATGTTTATGACTTGGTTATTTCACTTTTAGGTTGCCCGTTTCCCACTCCCAGCCATTAGTCTTGTCAGTGGTTCTTTTCTTTCCAAGTGTCACTTCACTTTGCTATTTGGTTAGGCTTTATTTCTAACATTTATAGTTTATTTTTCTATATGTAACTACAAACCCTATAAAACAACCCTATTCTAAGATGACTTACCATTATAGCTGTGTTTCTAAGGCATGTTAATCACTTATTATTTAGCACTTCCTACAACTTATACCTGAATTAAATGTTCTTAAACATACATTGTCTCCACCTATGCTCATTATGTCTTTTGTAGGAACTTTGCTGAATATTATTGCAGAAATTTACTTGGAAGTCATTTTCAGTTAAGAAATTATCAGTTAAAAACAAAATCAAAACAGTGAAATTTTTTATAAAGCAAATTGTGAAGTGACAATCTTTGTATAGAGTAAAAACCTCAAAACACATTAGGGTGTTGTGATGAACTTTTCTACATGAGGGCTTGAGGGTGTTTAATTCTTCTGAATCCCACTCCAGCCAGGCCTACAGAATAAAAGCATGTCTCAAATGAGGGAAATAAACAACTAAACATGCATCCAAAGTAAATCAACTAATATCAAAACTTGAAAGACTAATGAAATAAGAAGTAATAACCACAATGACACATTTAAGCTTGTTTATGGAATGTTTGTAAAAGTTCAAAACCTTAGATATATCTGTCAGTGATTGAAAACTAAAGAAATCTAGACATTGAAAGCAGATTCCATTTAATTACATTTATACTAATCCTTTAACTTTCGATCCGAATCCAGGCCCTTAGATGGGCACTCTGCTTCAGCATGGAACACAGTCCACCCAGATCCTGGCTGTTTTAATAGCATAATAGCAGCAGTGGAACAGCTGAGTCCCTTGGTTCTGGATGAGCAGCTGAGAGGTGAGAGATCAGGCTATGACAGCTGCTCTTTGTGTCAGGCAGAATGAAATCCACCCAGACAAAGGCTGAAAAAATAGCAGCAGGGAAGCAGAGGAGTACCTAGGTGCACAGCACAGCACTGTGACCTCAGGAGAGCAGCTGACCCTCTGAACACATAGCTGATTAAGTGCCATCAGACCAACAACCCAGTAAGAGCCAACCAAGAACTAACTAGAATTAACCAAGAGTGAACTGAAGAAACAATGGGCAGATGGCAGTGTAAGAATACACACAAAAATAAGACACTATCAGAAGAAGTAAGTGGTGCTATAGCTTCAAGATGTGAACACAAGAGTGAAAAGGGAATAAAAGGAAATGACCTTACAAAGTGGTTTACAATAAAAGCCTTATAAGAGGATATAAAAAACTCCTTTAAAGAAATAGAAGAAAAAACAAACAGAAAATTAGAAGAAATGAAAAGCCTTCAAAAAATAAATGAGTGAAAGAAATTTACCAGAAATTAAAAATTGAAATAGAAGCAATAAAGAAGGCATGATCCAAGACATAGCTAGAAATAGATAATCTGAAAAAAAGACCTGAAACCACAGATTCAAGTATAATCAATAGAATCTAAGAGAATCTCAGGGGCAGAAGACTCAATAGAGGTAATAGATACATCAATTAAAGAAAACACTAAAACCAAAAATGTCATAACATAAAATGACTAGGAAATTTGGTATACCATAAAAAGGCCAAACCTGAGAATAACTGGAATTGAAGAAGGAGAAGAATACCAGCTCAAAGGCACAAAAATATATTAAACAAAATCATAAAAGAAAACTTCCCAAATCTGTATAAGGGAATGCCTATAAAGATACAGGAAGCATACAGAATACCAAATAGACTAGACCTACACAAAAAGTCTGTCCACCACATAATAATCAAACCTCTAAACTTATAAAATGAAGAAAAAATACTAAGAGATGCAAATGAAAAGACCAAATTACCTATGAAGGCAGACTCATCAGAATAAAACCTGAGTATTCAATGGAAACAATGAAAGCAAGAAGGTCCTTGTCATACATTATACAGACACTAAAAGTGCATGGGTATCAACCTAGACTATTGTACCCTGCAAAACTACCAAGCAACATAGATGAAATAAACAAGATAGTTTATGACATAACCAGATTTAAATAATACCTAACCACAAATCTGCTCTACAAAAAGCCCTAGAGAGTAATCTCAAACCTAAGGAAACCAGAAACACCCATGTAACAACAAACAATTGATAAGCTCACAGAAGAACCTCCCCCCCCCCGAAAAAAATAAAATACAAGCTACTACCTAAAATGACAGGAAATATTGATTAATGGTCAATAATATCCCTTAATATTAATGAACTCAATTCACCTATGGAAAGACACATCCTGGTACAATCAATACAAAAACAGAAACAATCCTTGTGCTTCAAAAATAAACATACCTGAAATTTAAAGACAGACACAGGCTGAGAGTAAAGGGTTAGAAAAAGACTTTCTGATCAAATGACCCTAAAAAACAAGCTGTTTGTCAGTTTCCCCATCCCTTGGGGCTTCAACATGGGAGACTTCCTACGAGAGAGATTGAAGGGAAGGGAAACGCAAAGGAAGGCAGCAGGACAAATAGGATTCTGATCGAGTTTCGATTTATTACGATTCTAAACATGCTTATATAGCAGAATATGGGGAGAGGCCAGTCTTCAAACACCTGCAGGAAGCTGGCCAGGGGAGTAGGATATTGGTAGGGTAAAAATGTGACTGGTCTTGCTTCAGGGGAGAGTTGCTAGGTAACCTAACCATAGAGTATTCTTGTTATTCTATTCTTTAGAGTTACTTCTCTGTTACTGTGAAGCAAACCAGAACATCTATTTTACTTTGGGAGAAACATCTATTTTACCTGGGAGAATATCTATTTTATTTGGGAGAATGTCTATTCTACTTGGGAGAACATCATGCTGGCTCGTTGGTTGGTTTCTCAGTAAGTTCCCAAGGGAGCCTTTAGCTAGAGGCCTAGAGGCTCAAGCCTGATTCTTGGTCCCTGACAAAATATTATTAAATACTTTGGAGTAACTATAACCAAAGAAGCAACAGATCTATTTGACAAAAATTTTAAATCACTGAAGAAAGAAACTGAAGAGGATATCAAAAAATGGAAAGCTCTACCATGTTCCCTGGATATGTAGGATCAACCTAGTAAAAACAGCAATTCTGCCAAAAGCAATCTACAGATTCAATGCACAGCCCATCAAAATCCCAACACAATATTTCTTGGACCTTGAAAGAACAATACTCAATTTCATTTGGAATAAAAGGAAAGCCAGGATTGCCAAAAAAAATTTGCCCAACAAAAGAACCTCAGGAGGCATCACCATCCCTGACTTCAAATTATACTATAGAGCTACAGTCATAAAAACAGCCTGTTGCTGGCATAAAAACAGACTTGTGGATCAATGGAATAGAATTGAGGATCTAGATATTAACACAGAAACCTATGAACACTTGATCTTCGACAAAGAGGCCCAAAATATTCAATGGAAAAAAGATAGTATATTTAAAAATGGTGTTGGCATAGCTGAATGGTAGTGTGTAGAAAAATGCAAGTAGATCCAAGACTGTCACCCTGCACAAAACTTGAATCCAAGTATATCAAAGACTTCAACATGAACCCAGCCACTCTGAACTTGATAGAAAAGAAAGTGGGAAATACACTTCTACAAATTGACGCAGGCAACCACTTCAATATAACACCGGTGGCACAGACACTAAAATCAACATTCAATAAGTGTGATCTTCTGAAGTTAAGAAGCTTCTGCAAAGCAAAGGACACTGTCAATAGGACAAAACAACAGCCTACTGCTGAATGGGAAAAGATTTTCACCAACCCTACAAGTGATAGAGGACTGATCTCTAAGATATATAAAGAACTCAAGCATCTAGAGCCCAAAACCTTGAATATTCGAATCAAAAAAAAAAAAAGGCATTCAGACCTAAAAAGGGAATTCTCAGCAGAAGAATTACAAATGACTGAAAGACACCTGAAAAAGTACTCATCATCTTTGGCCTCAGAGAAATGCAAATCAAAATAACTTTGAAATACCACCTGACACCTGTCAGATTGACTCAGATAAAAGACACAGAAGACAGCCTATGCTGGAGAGTATGTGGAGCAGGGGGAACACTCCTCCATTGTTGGTGGGAGTGTAAGCTTGTTTAGCCACTTTGGAATGTGGTATGGTGGTTTCTCTGAAAACTGGAAATCAATCTCCCCAAGGACCCAGCAATACCACTTCTGGATATATACCCTAAAGATGCACAGTCTTTATGCTTTATCTCAACTATGTTCATAGCAGCATTATTCATAATAGCAAGAACCTGGAAACAACTTTGTTGCCCCTTACCTGAAGAATGGATTCACAAACTGTGGTACTTCTACACAATGAAGTACTACTCAGCAGTAAGAAAAATTGATATCCTAAAATTTGCAGGCAAATTGATTGATTTGGAGAATATCATTCTGAAGGAGGTTTCACATACCGAGAAAGATAAGCAGGGGATGTAATCACTCATTAGTGGACTCTAAACAAAAACAGCAAGAAGCAAAGCATTCTCAAACTGCAAACCACAACCACTAAACAGGTTATGATCTGAAACACTTTGGACTGACACCTTGGATTTCCTAGAGGAACACCTGACTCAGTTTTAGTGTTGGGGGGAGAAAACTGGATCTGCCATCAGTGGAGGCTGAACTGAGCAATATTGGGACCTTGGGACCTCTTGCCCATGCTGTGGAGGAGATGGGGAGATGTGGAGAAGAGAGACTGACCTGATGTGGTAGGAGGGGGAAGGGTCCTTAAATAAGGATATGAATGGATAGAAAATGTGACTTCTTTATTCATAATAAAAAAAGAAAAAAAAGAAAAACTTTACAAATTTAAAATGTCATGGTCTAAGATTAAAGGTTTGCTTTGTATATGGACAAAAAAAAAAAAAAGAAAAGAAATTGGGAAATAGCATTGAATTTATTTTGAAGACTTTCTGAAAATAACACCACTGTCACAGGCACTAAGATAAATACTTATTAAATTGCATTTATGAAACTGAGTAGCTTGTGTACAACTAGGGATACTAATTCAGATAAAGCTTCATACTAAAAATGGCAAAGATTTTCACAAACTTCACATCATATACATATATATATTTATATATATGATATATAATCAATCTAATTTAAATTCCATCTATACTCTTTTGCGGCATATACCAAAAAACACTTTATCTTACCAGAAGGAATCTTGCTCAGCGATGCTTATTGTGGCTTTATTCATAATAGTCAGAAACTAGAAACTAGCTTGATGTCCTTCCACTACAGAATATATAAAGAAATGTGATAGTTTACACACTGGTGTATTACTCAGCTGTTAACAAAAATGACATCACAAAATTAACAAGCAAATTGATGCAACAACAACAACAAAATATCCTGAGTAATGTAGTCCAGATACAGAAAGACAAATATGACATTTATTTACTTATACATGGATAAGAGCCACTTTGTAAATGATAATCAAGCTTCAAACCATAGATGTAGTGATGTTAAATAAAGAAAAAACCTCTAGGAGGAATAAAAAGGCCTTCCTGGGAAAATAGGATAAATTTTTATGGGTGAACCAGGGGGCACATGAGTGGGATGGTTAAGGTCTATGGGGGAGATTGAGCAGAGAGAATAAATGCAGTTGGACTAGGCTGGAATTGATGGGCATTTGGCACGTAGTGAAAAAGCCTGGTGTAGTGGCTTCTTTCTGGAATATGTGACAGTGATCCTATAGGGAATGCCTAGTACTGGGGAATACAGAGTCTCAACTGGTCATCTGACAAGGATACCATCATCAGGGCTGTGTTGCATTCAGTTAAGTTTTTGGCTGAGGGGTTACCATGGAGATTTCTAGGCAACTTAGGGTTGATGTTAGTAAAAAGACATGCTCTCTGTAGACTTACACCAGAGCCTTATTGCTAAGGACAACATGCACACAGTTCTGTGAATGTAGGAGAGTTCAATCTGGTGTCTTTATTAAGCCTTACCCTGTAAGTTTTTGTCTCTTTGAATCTGGGAGGTAAGCTTCAGACTACAAAAAGAGAAATGAGAATATTAAACAAGCCAGAAAACTTCTGACCTAAAATAAGTGCTCCCTGAATGATGTTTTGGGACAAGAGAAGTGCAGAATATGTGGGACTGGCCAACCAATGCCTGATTTAACCTGATCCCACTCAGTGAGTACCTTGTCCAGTTGTCATTAGAAGGGCT